>JARYGA010022888.1:0-28610 GCA_030545235.1 Helianthus tuberosus
TGTTCATTTAAATGTTTTACAACTTTACAACTATCGGGGAAAATACATGTTCAACGTATGTTAAAGTTAGGGAATGAAACACCTTAGATCATGTGCGAATTAGGGTTATACATCTAAGCACCATTAATCCAGTTTGGACTTAGGTACAAGTGGTTAGATCTAATGGGTTTTGGCGAGCCCCACTCTTGGTCGTGGACCCATACAGAAGAGTGCGTTTGTGTCCCAGTCGATAGGAGTCGACATAAAATCGTCTAGGGTTGGATTGCTTCCTTTTTCGTCACACATATTAATGTCCTTGCAAAACATTAATGATCAACGATTTCATTGACGCTTTACATACTACAACTTACATTTTAAATACATCTTTTACAACTAAATTGCATGAATTCACCAACTTTTGTTGATGTTTTCCAAACTTAACATGTATTTCAGGGAATTAAAGGACCATGTCGGATTTCCCAGTCAAGATAACAAGTATCGGAACTCCATGCCATCTTTTGGAGGGTTTAACTATTATATTCCGCCTCTTTGCGGAAATATGACGGTTTAAACCTCAGTAGTTTATTCTAATGTTAATGTATAAAACAATAACACTTTACTTTTATGTTAATGGTTTGTAACCGACACACTAAACTTATGTTGTAATCTTTTGAAACACTTATGTAATGGCAATGGAGTATGTTTTATTCATATAGTTTGTTCATGTACATCGATATTTATGCAATGAAAATCAGACAGATCACACCTTGCGTTTCCGCTACGAGCGGGTGTGACAGTTTGGTATCAGAGCATCGATTGTAGTGAACCAGGATTCTTTATTGAGTCTAAGTCTACAATCACTAGGGATCTCTCATGAAAACCATCTAAACACAAACACATGTTTTCATTTGCATAAACATTTTTCATGGTCCATTTTCAACAAGAATTCATCTCATACAAATCAAGCAAGGACATTAGTGTCTTAGTCATCTAAATGGTAGACATGCAACTTTAAGTTAATCCACACAACTCAATTAGGATAACTTAAAATGAACATTATGTGAAAAATACATTTTGTGTATATATGTAACGTAACAAATGCTCATACGTGTCGAACAACTTATTTCTCAGGCTATCATGTCTTCATCTGAAGGCAGTAATGTATACGACGATGTAGACCCCATGGAGATTGTGTCTGACGATGACGTTGTGCCAGAGGTTCAGGTCATCTTATCTGATAGCGACTCTACTTCTGACAGCGACATGGATGATTTCCAGCCGTTCGCACTTCTGGGCGACATCATCGATGATGATGTGTTAGCTATTCCCCCTATACTCAATGATGTAGTTATCATGGGTCACCCGGAGGGTGAACATGTGGTTGAGGTTATACCCTGGGATATCCTTCCTCTTGCTATTATGCCTTTCATTGACGACCTCGACGAGGATGACGACGCCGTTGTTCCTGTGTTTCCCATGGAGCATTTAGAGGATGATATAGGGGACGGGGAGATTCATGACTTGGTTATTTTGGAGGTCGCTGCACCGGTAGTCCCGGTTATTGTCATTTCTTCTGACTCCGATACCGATTCAGATGCTTCATCTTATGCATCTGTTACTTCATCTGCACTGCAGGCCATTGGCCTACAGCGCAATGCAGACGTTGAGTTGGATGATGTCCTACCAGATGAGCCAGTTGTCCCTGCACATGATCATATTGCCCCTATTCTACCACATATAGACCACACTGACAAGGCAGGACCCTCTGGACATGCCCATATACCACCCGGGGACATGGACCTATACCCACATGATATGCCCATCACAGACCCATACCACCCATTGCATTACCTAGTTGCTACTACCGAGTTACCGGCTCGTGTGCTCACACTCGAGCATCAGATAGACTTTATTATCCGTTGAGTTAGTGAACTCGAGGATGAGCTTACTCACCTGCTTGGTTTGGTACTTCTGGCTCCACCACCACCAGCCCATTCACCACCCCATGCTCCACCACCACCACCAGGGTCACCACCATTACCCCCACTACCACCTCAGATGCCACCAGTGGATCTACCCCCAGTTGATTTACCTGCTCGTGTTCTGACGCTCGAGCAGCAGATTGTGTTCCTGAACCGTTTGGTTCTAGATTTGGAGGGTAGGGTTTCTGATGTTCACAGGTTGTTGTTCCCGATTCCACCACCAGTTTTTCCCCCACCATAGACTATGTTTGCAGGTATTATACTTTTGGGACGGGTATCTATATCCGTTTTGCGTACATATTGATGCTCCACCAAGTTTTGAAGACAACCGACATACAGCGGATCACACAGTTGGAAGGAAGATTTTGTTATCTCTTTTGTTGTACTAGACTAGTATGACCGGGCTATGTAGCCCGAGTCTATTTTTGTTCCTTTCAAACGATTATGTAACCGGTTGACTATATATATGAAAAACTTGGTGTTATCTATTAAATGCATCTGAGTGGTCTGGTTGGACATATCTTATCGTTTATATTAACTTATTTACTCGCATTATATGTTTGGTGGTGATATTGCTATTAATGTTATGAATATATTTTTTTTTTACAAACCAAATCAACGTCTAATCTTTATCCTATTTCTCCTTTGGAAGAATCATGCCACCGAGGAGAGTCTTACGTTCACAGACTAATCCACCCCCACCTCCACCAATGCCTACGAGCGAGGCGGAACTGAATGCACTTATAGAACAGAGAATCGCTCAAGCTATCGCACTGTATGAGGCATCCCGTGTCGAACAAAGTGGTGGCACCGGCGGATCAGGAGGCTAGGGTCCAGGCGGTACTTCAGGTGGAACAAATAATACGGGTAACATTTAGCTGTTTTGTTACGACTTATCAAATTTCTTTCTAAATCTATTCGTGCGATTCACTGTTTGCTCATTCAAAATCCGTTGTCCAATTTCAGGGTGCACATTCAAGCAGTTTCTGGACTGCAAGCCACTTAACTACGATGGCACAGGCGGTGCTGTGGCTTATGTGAGATGGACGGAGAAAACGGATTCTACTATCAGAATGAGCAGATGTTCCGCTAATCAGCAAGTCACTTTCGTTACTGGCTTGTTTCTCAACGAGGCTCTTACATGGTGGAACCTACAAGTGCAAACTTTGGGTGAAAACGCTGCTTATGCGTTGACTTGGGATGAACTGAACGAACGTATGAGGGATAAGTACTGTTCTCGTGCTGAACTCCAGAAGTTGGAGAACGAGTTTGGGAACCTTACCATGGTCGGAGCTGATATCACGGGATATACGCAAAGATTTCACGATCTGTCCCGCGTGATTCCTTATCTTGTAACACCAGAATACAAGCGTATCGAACGCTACATCTGGGGACTTTCTGACAAGATTCGAAGTCTGGTTACTGCAGCTAAACCCACAACTATTACTCTGGCTGTGACTATAGCCGTGAGTCTTACTGAAGACGGGGTCAGGATGAAAATATTCACTGAGAAAGGTGATGATAAGAAGGAAACGCATGTCGAGTCTTCCAACCGTGGGAAGAGGAGTTACTCGAATTTCAAGAAGGGAACCCGCGGTAATAACAACAACAACAGTAACAACAACCACAACAACAATAACAATAACCCCAACAACAACAACAACAACAACAACAGGCGACAGAATAACCCGCAAAAGGATGCAAGGGCGTTTGTAGCCACAAACGACACTGGTCCTAAGAAGTACGCTGGTACTTTACCTAAGTGCGAGCGATGCAAATTTCATCACTTGGGTGATTGTCGGGTTGTCAAGTGTGACAAGTGTGGCAAGACTGGCCACCGTACTGAATCATGTTGGGGAACGGGAAATAATACTGGATCAGGAAGTGGTTTTGGTAACAAGAATGGGAACGGGAATGGTCGTGGTCAAGGATGCTTTGGATGCGGAAGCAAAGATCACTACAAGAAAGACTGTCCTAAAGAAATTCAAGCTCGTGGTCGATCATTTGTGATTGGAGCCAAAGATGCGGGCCAAGACCCTAATGTGGTCACTGGTACGTTTCTCCTCAATGATCATTTCGCATCCATATTATTTGATACCGGAGCCGATTTTAGTTTTATCTCTATAGAATTTAAAAATATTCTGGACTTGGAACCTAGTAAGCTAGATGTTCCATATTCTATAGAATTGGCTAACGGTAGACTAATAGAGACGGGATAAGTTGTTAAGGAGTGTACCTTAGAACTTGGTGAACAAAAATTCAATATCGATCTCTTACCCGTTGAATTGGGTAGTTTCGACGTAGTGGTTGGCATGGATTGGCTATCCAACAATCGAGCCGAAGTCGTTTGCCACGAGAAGATCATTCGCCTACCCCTACCGAACAAAGAGACACTTGTTATACATGGAGAGAAGCGTGACACCCCATTGCGGATCATCAATTGCATGAAAGCACAGAAATACTTACGTAAAGGTTATATTGCCTTTCTAGCGCATGTTGTAGACAAGAAGGCCGATGGGCCGAGGTTGACAGATATTCCGGTAGTAAAAGAATTTCCTGAAGTCTTTCCTGAAGACTTGCCAGGACTACCGCCTTATCGACAAGTCGAATTTCACATCGACTTGGTACCAGGAGCCACACCTGTAGCTAAATCTCCATATCGATTAGCACCTTCTGAAATCCAGGAATTGTCCACACAACTTCAAGAGTTGTTGGATAAGGGATTCATCAGACCGAGTTTCTCGCCTTGGGGAGCTCCAGTTCTTTTTGTGAAAAAGAAGGACGGGACATTCAGAATGTGTATCGACTACAGAGAGTTGAATAAACTCACCATCAAGAATCGGTATCCACTACCGAGGATTGACGACTTATTCGATCAACTTCAAGGGTCGAGTTTTTATTCAAAGATAGACTTACGATAGGGGTATCATCAGTTACGGATTCAAGAAGAAAGCATACCGAAAATGGCTTTTCGGACTCGTTACGGTCATTACGAGTTTCTCGTTATGCCTTTTGGTTTAACGAATGCACCGGCGGTCTTCATGGATTTAATGAACCGCGTGTGCAAGTCGTATCTCGACAAATTCGTCATAGTGTTCATTGACGACATCTTGATATACTCACGATCGGCAACCGAGCATGAACAACATTTGAGAACCATCTTAGAACTACTCAAAAAGGAGAATTTATACGCGAAGTTTTCCAAATGTGAGTTTTGGATTTGTGAAGTACAATTTCTCGGGCATATAGTGAACGAGAAGGGTATTCAAGTAGACCCGTCGAAGATTGAATCGATTAAGAATTGGGAAGCGCCCAAGACTCCTACTGAAGTGCGACAATTTTTGGGCTTAGCGGGATATTATCGGAGATTTATTGAGAATTTTTCAAAGATTGCTCAACCGCTAACTTCTCTTACACAGAAAGACAGGAAATTCGATTGGGGAGAGAAACAAGAAGCAGCATTTCAACATCTTAAAGACAAGTTGTGCATTGCACCAATCTTATCATTACCCGACGGTACCGATGACTTTGTGGTATACTGTGATGCTTCGTATCAAGGTTTGGGTTGTGTACTCATGCAACGTAAAAAGGTTATCGCGTACGCGTCCCGCCAACTGAAAGTTCACGAGAAGAACTATACCACTCACGACCTAGAGCTAGGCGCGGTGGTATTTGCTTTGAAAATTTGGCGGCATTACTTATATGGTACACAGTGCACTATTTTCACAGATCATAGGAGTCTACAACACATATTCAACCAAAAAGAATTAAATATGCGTCAGCGACGTTGGGTTGAATTATTAAACGACTATGATTGTGAAATCAAGTACCATCCGGGCAAGGCGAACGTTGTAGCAGACGCCTTGAGCCGCAAGGAACTAGTTAAAACACTAAGAGTGCGAGCACTAGAGATGACGATTCACACAGATCTTACCGCACGAATTCGAAATGCACAACAAGAAGCGCTCAAGGAAGAACATATTCTAGCAGAATCACTTCGAGGCATGGAAAAACAGTTAGTGCCAAAAGAGGATGGAACTTTGTACGTTGCAGGTAGAATTTGGGTTCCATTCTTTGGAGGTCTCCGAGATCTCATTTTTGAGGAAGCACATAGGTCAAAGTACTCGATCCATCCTGGATCAGATAAGATGTACCAAGACTTAAAAGAGTACTATTGGTGGCCTAACCTCAAAAAGGATATTGCTATCTATGTTGGAAAATGCTTGACCTGCGCGAAGGTCAAGGCAGAGTATCAGAAACCATCGGGTTTATTACAACAACCCGAGATTCCCGCTTGGAAATGGGAACAAATATCTATGGACTTCATTACGAAGTTACCCAGGACCTCGAAAGGCCATGACATGATATGGGTAATCGTAGATAGATTGACAAAGTCCGCACACTTCTTACCGATTCGGGAGAAGGATAGTACTGAGAAACTAGCGGAAATCTATCTCAAAGAAATAGTGGCTCGTCATGGAGTGCCTATTTCAATCATTTCGGACCGAGACGGTCGTTTTGTTTCAAGAATATGGAAATCATTTCAACAGGCCTTTGGATCTCAATTGAATCTAAGTACGGCCTTTCATCCACAAACTGACGGCCAGAGCGAACGGACAATCCAAACACTCGAAGATATGCTTCGTGCATGTGTTATGGATTTAGGCGGCAATTGGGATAATCATCTACCTTTAGTTGAGTTTTCCTACAATAACAGCTACCATACAAGTATACGAGCTGCACCGTTCGAAGCTCTTTATGGTCGAAAGTGTCGCTCTCCGCTATGTTGGGCGGAAGCAGGCGATAGTCAATTAATTGGTCCGGATCTAGTCCAAGATACTACGGATAAAAATTTTCAGATCCGAGACCGTATCAAGGCGGCTCGCGATCGACAAAAGATCTACGCAGATGGAAAACGAAAACAAGCATCTTTCGAGGTTGGAGAGTAAGTTTTGTTGAAAGTCTCACCTTGGAAAGGCGTAGCGAGGTTCGGTAAACGTGGAAAGCTTAACCCACATTACATTGGACCATTTGAAATCTTAGAAAAGATTGGCACTGTTGCCTACAAGTTGAAGTTACCAGATGAACTTAGCAGTGTACACCACACGTTTCATGTGTCGAATCTTAAAAAGAGTCCAATACAAGTAACCGTTACCATTCCTGTGGATGAAATTCACATTGACGACAAACTCCAATTCACTGAAGAACCTGTTGAGGTCACGGACTGGAAGGTCAATAAAACACGGAAAAGTCGTATCAACTTAGTAAAGGTTCGTTGGAACTCTCGTCACGGGCCTGAGTATACTTGGGAACGTGAAGACCGAATGAAGGCAAACTATCCCCACCTATTTCCGAAGACTCCTGCAAAGAATAACAAAGCTAGAATTTCGGGACAAAATTCTAAATAACAAGGGGAGAATGTGACAACTGCCACTTTCGGGTAAATTACTTACATTTAAAACGATGATTTACATTATACAAGTATGTGTTTTGAATATTCGGACTGCATGATTACATGATATACATCTTAGAAAACTCATGGAATATTCATTTATTATTACACATGATTCACTTTTATTGGGTACATTTGAAATAGTGCAAACAATCCAGCGAAACAACTAGAGTAGTGCCTAGTGAACTAGAGTGCTGACGAAAACTCCGGATCCGCAGAAAACATCTAAAATGACATCTTAAGGACTCGGATGAGAGTCCAATATCAATTATATATTAAACCCTATATGGGAATACAAGAGTTCGGTTAATATTTTACCAATGCCCGGTAGCACTAAAAACTATCCGAAAAACGCTAAAAGTGACCATTTCATGAATTTTCCGCAAAATTCAGCAATTGTATTTTATTACAAGATGCAAAAATTGATGTTTAGGCACCAATTTCATATACAAATAATTATGGAATATCCATTACACACATAACTGGAATTTTTCCTACAACTTCCATAAGCGTACCTTTCGACTATTTACTAGTGAAACGAGCGCTAAACATCTAGCCGAACTATATTTTGGCACATGTAGCGAACTAGTGATTATTATTTTAGGTCTTATAAAGCTAGTTTATGGTCATTTCAAGTCAAGAAACATCTCGGAAAATTGCAAACCCTTAACACCTAAATACTTACATCTTATAATTCATTTGAAACCTTAAAAATAACTAACTTATTTTTACCACATAAGACCCCCCCCCCACCTTGTGACCGTGAACAAGGGGTCCCACACCCCTTGTTTATGTGTTAAAATATCTAGATATTATAATTACATGCAAGTGGATTAGATTGGTAATTTGTTCCAACACTTAACCACTAAGAAATTACTAGCACTTATCATCATTTTTCACCTTCATTTTCACAAGTAAACTCTCTCATCATCTTCATCCATATTACCAAGAACATCTTCAAAAAAAACCCATTTATTTTTATTACCTCCTTCATGATCAATATGGATTTTCAAGTAACATAAGAGGATCTAAAGCTTTTGGAAGTAAAAGGAAGGGTTTCCATCCATACAAAAGTATTCTACCAACAAGATCATCATCTTCTTAGTCTTAATAATCTTCTAAGATCATCCCTAGCCTAGTGCTAGAAGTAAGCTTCTATATCTATTTTTTTTATACAAATATATTATGTTTATGATTGTTATTATTACTAATAATAACCAAGTAATCATACATAATAAATATGAAAAATACAAAGAAGCAAAGATAAAAATCATGATATATTTATGTTGTTTATATTGTGATCTTAGACTTGTTATATGCATATTTAATCTTGTCATGATGATTATGATACAAATAAATTGTTAGAAGATGTTTTAAAAATATGATCTAACAATTATACATATTTATGTTAAAGGGTTTTTAGCATAAAGGATTAAATGGATGATCATAACTATTGATCTTGTGAAAGTATTTAAGGTTTTTATTTAAAAACAAGACTTTCACAAGATTATAAAAAATAACATACAACTAGAGATTTTTATAAAAGTTGTTAAAACTAGAATTAAACTTGGTTTTTGAACTAGTTAGCATATGTAATAATCATGGTTAAAACCCTACATGATTTGGATATCATCTTGAAAATTATGTTATAAAAGTCTCATATGTTTAGTTAAGATGTTGAGTAAATTGATGATGATTTGAAAGAAAAAGAAAATGATATGTTTATGAAACATGGTTAAGATAAAAATACAAAGGTTATATGGCCATTTTTCATAAAAACTTTATTTTATAAAGTAACCACATATATGGTTAAATCTCTACAAGATTAAAAAGGTTGTTAAAGAAAGTTTTTATAAAATAAAAGACAAGAAAAATATATATATTTTTTTTAGAAAATATATATTTGGTTACTTTAACAATTTTTGTGTTATGTATTACTTGATGTATTAGTTAAATATATCAAAGTAGGAACTTGAATCTCATTGTCACATTTAAACTTAAGACACTTTATAACAAAAGTCCTACAAGACTTCATATAATAACGCCTTAAAAACGAGTACGGACAATCCGAAGGATCGGACACCATTTATGGTCAAAACGGACGGCGGACGAATACATAAACGAATAGCCAATCCGAGGAGTTACTACGACGTTTAGACGATTTTTCGACACGAAATATAAGTATGCTATCGATAACAAATTTCGGATGTTTATAAACTTATAAAAACTAGTATGTTTTTATTTACTAACAAGTATACTTAGTAAATTTTTATAAAAAGGTTTTTATAAAAATGAAAGGCTTACACTTACAAGTGGGCTAAATTATAACAAATGGGCTATTTTATTTAATGGACTATTTTCTATTACAAATGGGCTTACTTACACTTAATGGGCTATTGTTTTACAAATGGGCTTATTTTTCATAATGGGCTTAACATAAATTCGTGGGCTAAGCCCAAACACCAAACATATGGGCCAAAGCCCAACACTATTCAAGCCCAACACTATTCAAGCCCAATACTATTCAAGCCCAACACTATTTGAGGCCCAACACTATTTGAGGCCCAACATTATTTGAGGCCCAACACTATTGAGGCCCAACACTATTTAAGGCCCAGCACTATTTAAGCCCAATAACTTGAAAACATGGGCTTGGCCCAATGATACCATTATTGGAAACACAACTATACAATTGATACATATAAGACACGAAATTCAGCGGACTAGATCCGACTATACAACTCACAAGATACAAGATAACATTTATATATATATATATATATTTGGTGAAAAATATATATATAACATTTGAACAACTCATTCATCGAATACACAGTTAACGAACAGTAAAGACATACAAGTCTTACACATATTGAAGACACAAGACTTGTACTCAAGTTCTTTACAAAGACCGAAGTGTCTAACAAAAATAAGAACATTTGTAGGTCGCAACGCTATTCAGGATGACCGCACGTGAGATCTTATTTACATCTATTCACAGGACGCGATACTGTGAGTTCATGTCCCCTGTTCATTTAAATGTTTTACAACTTTACAACTATCGGGGAAAATACATGTTCAACGTATGTTAAAGTTAGGGAATGAAACACCTTAGATCATGTGCGAATTAGGGTTATACATCTAAGCACCATTAATCCAGTTTGGACCTAGGTACAAGTGGTTAGATCTAATGGGTTTTGGCGAGCCCCACTCTTGGTCGTGGACCCATACAGAAGAGTGCGTTTGTGTCCCAGTCGATAGGAGTCGACATAAAATCGTCTAGGGTTGGATTGCTTCCTTTTTCGTCACACATATTAATGTCCTTGCAAAACATTAATGATCAACGATTTCATTGACGCTTTACATACTACAACTTACATTTTAAATACATCTTTTACAACTAAATTGCATGAATTCACCAACTTTTGTTGATGTTTTCCAAACTTAACATGTATTTCAGGGAATTAAAGGACCATGTCGGATTTCCCAGTCAAGATAACAAGTATCGGAACTCCATGCCATCTTTTGGAGGGTTTAACTATTATATTCCGCCTCTTTGCGGAAATATGACGGTTTAAACCTCAGTAGTTTATTCTAATGTTAATGTATGAAACAATAACACTTTACTTTTATGTTAATGGTTTGTAACCGACACACTAAACTTATGTTGTAATCTTTTGAAACACTTATGTAATGGCAATGGAGTATGTTTTATTCATATAGTTTGTTCATGTACATCGATATTTATGCAATGAAAATCAGATAGATCACACCTTGCGTTTCCGCTACGAGCGGGTGTGACATGTGTATTATTACATCTTGTTTCCACTATGCATCTTTACATCAAAGATTGATCTAATACATATATGTATAAAGAATGTAATTATTTTTAATCGGGTTCTTGATGGAACAATGTTTGATAATGTTTGTATTTTTTTTTTTAATTATCAAATATTAAGTTAGGTAATTTGTGAGAGAGAAAAGTATAGAGAATGTAATTAAATATTCTTTTAATTGAAAAGAGAAATCAGGAGAGAGAAAAAAATCAATTAATTAAAAAGAGAGAGAAAAATGTAATTATACCATTGTGTCTATTAAAATACATGTAAGTTACAAAAGATAATTACAATCTTACCACTAAAAAAATCTAGATCTATAAAATTAATGGTTAGGATGTGACACCTGTGTCACTTCAACCATCAAACAAATACCAAATCAATGAAATATTGTATTTCATACTTAGGATTTGTATAAATATGTGTATCGTTTGCACATATCAATTCTTGTTCAATTTCAAGCTCTAAATCGCTTTCTGGAAGGTTATACGCGATCTGATACGTAAATATAACCAGTTTAATGCAACAAACACTCCGGAACAGTGAAATAGGCTTAACATACCTTAAATAACCTTTACATAACTTAGAAATAAGTTTTGGAAGGTTTGGTGTGGCGAAATCAAGTTTATTCGCTTACAAGGACTAATTTCGACAAACTACGAAAGTATGTCGATTCGTACTGTAACGAATATTCCGGAACTTGATCATAAGTTAAATATGCCCAAAATATCCTTTACATAGCTTATAAATAGGCTTTGAGGTGTTTTATGCGCTAAAATAAACTTTATTGATCAATAGGGACTAAAAGCGTCAAAAAATGCATAAGTTTGCATTTTCGCGCATATCTTACGTTCTGAATACATCCGGACATCCAAAAATTTATGTAATCATTAAAATATTATATTTTAGTGATTGGCATGATAAAAATCAATTCTTCGCGTAATTTGGATCGTTTTTCACGTCCGTTCGTGTTTCGTCGTAATTAACCGAATAACGCAACCGTACGGCCAAACGAACCGACATCCGTGATTTTTTGAGCATGTTTCATGTTCCCTTTACTTAAAATTCATTATTGAGCCTTGAAAATGGGTTAAAGGGGTTTAAACGCGTCGAAAAAGGCTTAAACGAGCTGCAGGGACCATTTCTGCCAGTTTTTGAAAGTTCTGGCTAAGGTGAGTGGTGGCGTCACGCGACGGGGTACCCTTCTTTGCCGTGGCATGACGCCAAGGCCCTATCTGGGCAGAAAAATTGATTTTCATCATTTTTCAGCAACGGGATTGAACTTGGGGGTCTTTTTTGTAACATTTTCAATACCATTTAATGGTTTTCATGTTCCCATTGTATCCTAATACCATGAGCCCACATGTATGACTAAGATCTTTCCCTCTTTAGCAAGGAATGATCCTAATGGTTGTGGAAAAACTATAAATACCCAACACCTTTCATTGTCGCAACTCACAAAATCTGATTTATTTGCTATAAGTTGGGGTCTTGCACCTCATACCTGAGCAATTTGGATCAAGATTACCTTGCTTGGACCCTTTGTGAGTATTCTTTCATGCTTTTTATGCTTTTCAAGCGTGAAAGTTCAGCTTTGACCAGTTAATGGTCAACACGAAGTTCGTTTGAACTTCGCAACGTGAGCGTAATCACGATGGTTATAGTCCCAAGTGACTATACCTACTGATTACCACGTTGATTAGGTGTAGTGACGAGTCGTAGTTTCGGCCAAAATGCGTATTCATGCATATTTTGTAACCAAACTACTCTTGGGTATCAAAACACTTTGTTTTGATATCAAAACCTGTTTTCTAACTTAACTACACATGTTTCAACATGTTTAGCTCGTCACTTTAGGTTTTGTGCTTATGTAGAGTCGTAAGTCAACCGGTCTAAACAGCCGCTTAGACTTTCTAACTAGACCCGTTTGGTCAAATCATTAGGATCCGACCAAACATGTTTAGTGACCATAGTTGTATAGGGAATAACCTTCCAAGGTTATACCTTATGGTCACTTCGTTTAAGTAGTTGTATGATAGGTAGTTTATATGCCTTAGGTAAATGACCAAAATGCCCTTTTTATGCATAATTGATATTTAAGCATATGTAACCCAAACTTTTGTCATTTAACTGATTATGCAACATAATTAAACATGTTTAGGCATATAAGACTTGCCATAGGACTAGTTAGGCGTTCCGAACGCGTTTTACGCGAACGACACGTTAAAGTAGCATAAGCTACCTAAACAGGTCGTAATGGGTCATAAGCACTTAGGATAGGTTTCATTTTAGAATGTAGGCTTTGTTAAACCATATTACATGAGTTCCTATACTCATTTGGTTTACGAAACCTCATTCTATCCGATCTTTCGATTTAGGTTCGTTTATTTACATAGTTACCTATATTAGGTGACGTTTGATTCCGTGATCCCTCTAGTTGTAGGATCGTTTATGGACCTGAAACGAGTCGTTTAGAGGCATTCTACTCAATATGAAAGGCAGAAACAGACATATCGAGTACGATTCAGCTAGATATACACTTTAAATGTCTTTCTCATTGATTTGACAAAGTTTTACAGTGAAACGACACTTCGGCTCCGGAATCACACATACATCTATATCTCAAACGAAATCAGACAGCTCATATATATAGGCAAGCTAATTCCGTTTGAACAGGCTCAAACGAAATCAGTTTCAAGCGAAATTAACAAAGTTAATTTCGTTTGAACTTACTGATCCATTTCAAACGGAATTACATCTTGTAATTTCGTTTGAACTTGCCTGAAAACCTATTTTCTCATTTTACGTGCTCTGATTTATCTAATCACATACAAGACTCGATACAAGACGAAGTCGACAGACGCATACACCAACAGACTCCCCCTCGAATGTTGACGAGTCTTCAGTGTCGAGTCTTCAACATCTTCAGTCTTTATCAGTCTGTCCTTTCTGAAGTATCTGACACTGTAATGCATCCTCAATCTTCTTTCTCTTTCTTTCAGAATCACACCCTGGCTCTATGCTCTTCTTGATCAGGTTTCTTGATTCATTAAGTTCATCAGCATCATCAGCGTGAATGAATTTTAGATCCAAGATCATAACCTGGCTTTAAATCTGCACAAACTCTACCCAACAATAAATTTCACAAATATAAAATTTGACAAATTTATACTCTTGCTTATCAGTTTTATACACACATCAATAAATGTTTTTACAACGTTAAACTCTGATGAACCACTTGAATGAAAAATTTTTTTCTTTTAAAACCTTTTCTTGTTTCAAACAGACTCCCCCTCACAAGTTATCATCATGTTTAGCACTTGGAATTTTGAAAATCAGCTCTCCAACATCAGTTGTCGAAAATCTTTATGTATTTTTCAAAATTTTATGCTAAAACACACTTAAAATCTTTTTGGATTTTTGAATATAACAAAATGCAGTAAGGAAATATTTACAATCAATATTTTTGTGAGTTTGTGTAAGAGGATCATATCAGTTTTAGAGACAAATCACCAACACTGTTAAGCTTTAAACATTTTAAGTTCTAAACGATTCACTTAGATTGTCAGTATACTGATCCACTTAAATTCTCACTTAAAGTTCAACTGTTTCGAGATACGAGATTAATGTTTTAAGTACTTAACTTATTCGCGTGTCCCACCTCAGAATATACTCCCGTATCCAGATCCCAATATTCAGTCTTACAGGTGAGTATACCACAGATGATATCTGTAAAGGGTTAAATGCGAGGACCGTGAGAGCTCAGGTCAGAACTGTCACACCCATTTCTGCGGCGGAAGCACGAGGTGTGATCATGAAAGGTTCTCATTGCATACGAAAGGTAAACATACTATATGCTCCAAATAACTTCAAACATTACATTACCAAAACATAAGTCAAGTGTTTACAACACGTGATAGCATATTGTCTTAAGAGTTACAACTTTATTTAGCGAAAATAAAACATAGCGACATCCATGAGCATAAGTATGACCGCGCGCACATCCACCTTTAATTACCTGAAATACATGTGAGTTTTGGAAAAACATCAACATAATGTTGGTGTGAATTCATGCAGTTTTTGTATTGAACGTTTGTATACTTTGTATGAAAAACATGGTATGTATTTTGTTTCAAAACGCGTATTCATGAATGAGTCAAGTATCTCTATATGTATCAAGTGTTAATGGGTTGCAAAGCCATTAACATGTGACACGACATAGGAAGTCACCAAACCATAGGCATTTTTCTATAGTCGATTCACGACTGAGACACAAAAACACTACTTGGTTCTAGTTGTCACCAAGAGTGGGGCTGCCCTGAAACCCATTAGATCTAACCTTTTGTTCTGCGGTCTTAGTATGTACACGATTAATGGTGCTTATGGTACCCTATTCGTGACACGATTTCTCGTATCAATTCTTGGCACTAGTTTTCGCCAAGAGTACTTCTCGTTTCAGTACACAACATACCAATTTGTAAATATTAAAGTATTTGTAACATGTATTTCACCCCCGAGTTATAAAACTAAAAACAGTTAAAAGAAAAGGGGGAGCATGAACTCACAACTTTGCGTTCCTGTGCGTCGTAAACTTCACCGGATTTGCTTAATTAACGTCGTAACCTATACGCGTTTTCTTAACGTTAGTCACTAGACTTGCGTCGCACAAGTACAGTCACTCTCTTTTGTGTATATTTTCTTGTGTTAAAAATATTTTATATTTTTAACTAAATGTCTTACTTATATCATTTTCTCAAAAATAAATATAAGCTTTTTGTATTTTGCACTTTGCACCCGAATTATGTATCTTGTATGTTGTATGTGTATGTTTGTATTTTTACTCGTTACGAGTATCTCCAAGTCATATTATTTTTACTCTAAAAATAATATATACCTAGTTCACAAAATAATCACATAATCACACAAGCGATAAATATATATTCTGAATATATATTTAACAAGTTTTATTTATGAAAATCCACCTCCGATGTTTGGAAATTTTGTAATAAAAATCATGGCGAAGTTTGTTTGGAAAACAAGTCAAAAATATATTCATAACACTTGTCACCAAAAATATTGTAAGTGTTATTTTCTGGAAAAATTTCTTCAGAGTTTCCTCTGTAACTGGAGGTGGCCACGCTTACTAGCGTATCATTTTCTTTTAAAATTCAACCAATCAATTTTTCCATCATCAAAATACCATCTTCAAATATCAAACTAGTCAAAATAAACACAAATCGCATACACATGAACTTGCAAGTTGTGTAAAATTATGTAGTAACTCTTCAACACATTTAGTAGGTTTTTCCATCTCTAAAAATAAAGTCGGTTTCTTGGAAATCTTATTTTTAAAGAATATGAAGTTTTACAACTTCTAGTCGGTTTTTGCGAAAATTATTTCTTTGTTAAAACTTTTGTTACACTAGTGTCCACACACTTGTTTGTTCACAAAAACACCTCTATTTCATGAAAGATCCGGTTTTAAAACATGGTTTCGTCTTACAGTTTGTTTTTCGAAAATACCACTTGTAGATCTTTAGATCTACTAGTTTAGAACTTCATTTTACAAGAAAAATTCCTTTTACGCAAGTTCATGTTATTATGTAGTAGTGTTCATCATCTTGCCCTTTTTATACTTTAACATACACTAGTCCATGCTCTATGAACATAACCTAGCCGGGTTAGATGACGATCCGAACTACTACTAGCATTAAACAACACAAAATAATCATCACAAAACAAGTTTAACAAGTTTTACACCATTACTTTCCTTTTATCCATTAAGTTCATCATTTTACAAGACTTTTAGTTGGTGATCTTTAGTGTTTATGATTTTTAGCCATTAAATCATCTATTAACCATCATAAACGAGAACAAGAAGATGTTTAGAAGCACTTACTACTAGCACAAGGCTAGGGGAGTTCAAGAGGACAAAAGAGGTGGATAAAAGCAAATGAAGAAGGTCCTTCAAGATCCGCTTGCATCGAGCTTCGTTAGTGGCCTTCTTACTCCTCAATATCACCTTGGAATGGATGGATGAGTTGGAAAATGAGGGTGGCGGTGGTGCTTGGTTGGGCCGAGAACAAGGGAGGGAGAGAGGGAAGTGAAGATGGAGTGATGAAATGGTGGTATTTATAGACCTTCCATATAGCATATTCCTAGCATATTCCTAGCATATTCCTGGCATATTCCTGGCATATTCCTTGCATATTCCTGGCATATTCCTGGCATATTCCTGGCATATTCCTGGTATATTCCTGGTATATTCCTGGTATTTCCCGGCATATTCCTGGCATATCCCTGGCATATTCCTGGTATATTCCTGGGTTTGCAGCGTTGTCTGCGTTTTGCAGTGTAAGCATTGTGTCGCGTAGGAACACACAGTACGCGCTTAAACTTGAAAAATAACGTTTTTAAGCGTTTTAATTTATTTTTCAACACGAACCTGATTAAAATAAAATTTTAATCATAACAGAATATTTGTGGGATTAAATATTATCCGGGCGGCCGCCAACGTTCGTTTCGCAGTTTTGTCGTAATTAGTTCTTTAGTTCAAATAAACATGTTTTCGCCATACCGAATCCTTCGAAACTTATTTCTAAGTTATGAAAGGGATATTTAGGGTACATTTGGCTTACGTCATAGTTCTGGAGTGTACGTCGCGTTAAACTGATCGCGTTTAAGCACCAGTTTGCGTATAACCTTCCAGAAAGTGATTTAAAGCTTGAAATCGGTATCGAATCAAATTGTTCGGTTGTTCGGTTAGATACCGATTCGTTAAAGTGCTAAATCACACTTTTTAGTGTCTTTAATGTATCCTTTTGTAACACTTTTGATTCCTGACACTTGAGGAAATATTCTGACTGAAAAATTATATTTTCTGCATAATATTCGCGTGCTAAAAGCTGAATTATTGCTGAATTATACAAAATTCTGCACTTAAAGTGCGTTTCGGGTGCTTTTTAGTGCTTATTTTTGCTTTCGCAATGTCTATAAATTAAACCCTTATATGTACTCTTGGGTTTTAATGCACTTTTATCGTCGGACCTACACCTAGGCCTCAATTTTATTGTCTGACTGCTTTCTGCAGTTCCGTTGACACATAGTGTCTTACCGGTGAGTTTACTTAGTATTTTTGACGCAACTCTCTCGTTTATGCATAAAGCAATAATTTGTAGTATACAACGTGCATGAATTCACTTGTTTAATCACGTGTTCAGACATTGCTGACAATTAAGCACATAATTGCAGTCATTAAATAATAATTAAAGTGTACGGAAATTACCGGTTTGGTGCCAGTTGTCACAGTCTCCCCCCGTTAAAAGAATTTCGTCCCGAAATTCAGGCTAAACTAACTCTCGCAGGAGTCTTCTTGAATAGGTGGGGATACTTTTCTTTGAACTGGTCTTCACGTTCCCATGTATACTCGAGCCTGTGCTTAGAGCTCCAACGTACTTTGACAAGTTTCACACTGCTCCTCCTGGTCTTGTTGACTTTCCAGTCCGAAATTTATTTAGAGGAAACTCGTGGGAAAAGATGTGGATATTTTGCTTTCATTTGATCTTCGCGTTCCCAAGTAAACTCGGGTCCACGTTTTGCTTCCCAGCGAACTTTGACCAAAGGAATGCGCTTGCGTTTAAGCCACTTGACTTCACGTTCCATGATTTCCACTGGTTTCTCAACAAATTTCAGTGTTTTGCCAACACGAATTTCATCAAGCGGTACGTGGAGGTTCTCATCAGCTAAACACCTCTTGAGATTGGACACGTGAAAAGTTGGATGAACATTTCCAAGTTCAGGAGGTAACTCAAGTCTGTAGGCTACCTTTCCGATTCTTTCGACGATCTTGAATGGTCCAACGTATCTAGGTGCAAGTTTTCCTTTCTTTCCAAATCTGATCACACCTTTCCAAGGTGAGACCTTCAGTAATACTCGATCACCGACTTGAAATTCCAAGGGCTTGCGTTTTGGGTCCGCGTAACTCTTTTGACGGCTTCTAGCTGTCTGAAGGTTATCACGAACTTTCTTAATCTTGTCAGTTGTCTCTAAAATGAGGGCAGGTCCAGTAAGTTGAGCCTCGCCGATCTCATTCCAGCAGACTGGTGAACGACATTTTCGACCATAGAGAGCCTCGAAAGGATCCATTTTGATGCTGGTGTGATAACTGTTGTTGTAGGAGAATTCAATTAACGGAAGATGTGAATCCCAACTACCACCAAAATCGATCACACAAGCTCTAAGCATATCCTCCAGAGTCTGGATTTTTCTCTCAGATTGACCATCCGTTTGCGGATGATAAGCTGTGCTCAGATTAAGTTGGGTCCCCATAGCAGATTGCATGGTTCTCCAAAAATGAGAAGTGAAACGAGCATCTCTGTCAGAAATGATGTTCAAAGGAACACCATGTCGAGCCACAATTTCATCTACATAGATTTGAGCAAGTCTGTCAGCAGGAAAATCCTCGCGGATTGGCAAGAAATGAGCTGACTTCGTAAGACGATCAACAACTACCCAGATGGCATCATGACCTTTCTTTGTGCGTGGAAGTTTGGTAACAAGATCCATAGTAATGTTTTCCCATTTCCAAACTGGGATCTCTGGTTGCACCAATAAACCAGAAGGACGCTGATGTTCAGCCTTAACCTTAAGAAAAGTAAGGCATTTTGATACGTATAAGGAAATGTCTTTCTTCATACCAGGCCACCAATAGTGAATACGAAGATCCTTATACATCTTATCTGAGCCCGGATGAATAGAATAACGAGACTTATGGGCTTCATCCATAAGCAAGGTACGAAGATCATCCTGGCTTGGGACCCACAAACGGTCCATGAAGTAATACGATCCATTGTCCTTCAGTTCCAGAGCAGGTGTTATGTGATAGGGAAATTCCTTATCCATCAAACCCTGTGAAACACAAGATTGTTGCGCCTGAGAAATGCGTGCTTGGATATCGGATCGAGCTTGAATAACAGATTGAACACGTACACAATGAAGCTTAGTACGTTCCTTACGACTCAATGCATCAGCTACGACATTCGCCTTACCAGGATGGTAGCGAATTTCGCAGTCATAGTCGTTTAGTAGCTCAACCCAACGTCGTTGCCTCATGTTGAGTTCTTTCTGGTTGAATATATGCTGAAGACTTTTGTGGTCCGTGAAAACCACACATTTTGTACCATACAAATAGTGTCTCCAGATCTTTAGAGCGAAAACAACTGCACCCAACTCAAGATCATGAGTGGTGTAGTTCTTCTCATGTATCTTCAACTGCCTCGATGCATAAGCTATGACTTTGTTCCTTTGCATCAGAACACAGCCAAGACCCAATTTCGATGCATCACAATACACGACAAAATCATCATCACCCTCAGGCAATGATAGAACAGGCGCGTCACAAAGTTTCTGCTTTAAGTGTTGAAAAGCTTCCTCTTTCTTGAATCCCCAATCAAAGGGTTTGTTCTTCTGAGTTAGAGCAGTTAGAGGAACAGCAATCTTTGAGAAGTTTTCAATGAAGCGGCGATAATAACCCGCTAGACCAAGAAAAGAACGAACCTCAGTAGGAGTAGTAGGCGTATCCCAATCCTTAGTCGCATTGATCTTGGAGGGATCTACATGAATACCTCGTTCGTTGATAATATGTCCTAAAAATTGAACCTCTTTAAGCCAGAATTCACACTTGGAGAATTTGGCGAAAAGTTGCTCTTTCTTTAGGAGTTCCAGAGTAAGACGAAGATGTTGCTCGTGATCAGCTCGCGTCTTAGAGTAAATCAAGATGTCGTCAATAAAAACAATGACGAACTGATCCAAATAAAGTTTGCAGACCCTATTCATTAAGTCCATGAAAACAGCAGGAGCATTAGTCAAACCGAATGGCATGACTGTGAATTCATAGTGCCCATACCGAGTACGGAACGCTGTCTTGGGAATATCTTCTTCATGCACCCGAAGTTGATGATACCCAGAACGAAGATCAATCTTCGAAAAATAAGAAGCGCCCTGTAGCTGAACAAAGAGATCATCAATGCGAGGTAGGGGATATCGATTTTTGATGGTAAGCTTGTTAAGCTCACGATAATCGATACACATCCTAAAGGATCCATCCTTCTTCTTGACAAAAAGAATGGGAGCACCCCAGGGTGAAAAGCTGGGACGGATAAAACCTTTGTCAGAGAGTTCCTGCAGCTGCTTAGACAACTCTTGCATCTCAGATGGCGCAAGACGATATGGAGCTCTGGCAATGGGATTTGCACCAGGTACGAGATCGATGCGGAACTCTACTTGGCGTGCTGGGGGTAGACCAGGTAAATCTTCAGGGAAAACTTCAGAATAATCCCGAACGACAGGAATATCCGAAATAGACTTACCCTTGCCTTTATCTTCTGTAACATGTGCTAAGAAAGCCACATAGTTCTTCCGCAGATACTTCCGAGCTTTAAAACAAGACATGAGCTTGAGGCCACCAGACGGTTTCTCACCTTGAACCTGTAGAATCTCGCCTGTCGAAAGCGGCACACGAACAATCTTCTCAGAACAAACTATCTCCGCGCGATGCTTGGATAACCAATCCATACCCACTATGACGTCGAAGCTTCCAAGTTGCATAGGCGTGAGGTCAATAGGAAAAAGATGGTCGTTAAGGTTCAACTGGCAGTTGTGAAGAACAGAATCAAGAATAATGGGTTCACCACTAGCAACCTCTACTGTCAAAGGTTTACCTAGTTTCGTTCTAGACACGCGAAGCATTGGCTCAAAAGACAATGACACAAAACTCTTGTCGGCACCAGAATCGAAAAGAACAGATGCAGGCTGATTATTAATAAAGAACGTACTGTTCACCATGTTATCATCCGCCTGCGCCTCTTGGGCATTCATGTTAAAGGCTCGGCCTCGAGCCGGAGCCTGATTCGGATTCTGGTTGGCTAGCCTTGGGCACCGGTTCCTGTAGTGGGTCAGATCCCCACAATTGTAGCATGAACCAGGAGGAAAATGAGGTCGTGCAGCTTGGCCTTGTTGCTGAGCAAGAGGCTGAGCAACTTGTTGAGCTTGGTTCTGAACTGCCTGGTTCTGGTTAACAGGAATGCGGCAGGTGGCAGCAAGATGACCAGGTCTTCCGCAGTTAGTGCACTGACGACACTGGAGGTGTGGTTGGTGATGGCCATTACACCTGTTGCACAAAGGTGCATTGCCAAAATAAGGCTTCTTGGCTATTGGCTGCGCAGGCTGATTTGGTGCAGCTTGAGCCTGTGCAGTAACGGCATAGTTTTGGGAAGCCTTTCGCTTCCTAGAATTCTTTGAGGAACCAGAATTCTTCCCATTCTTGTTTTCACCTTTCTTACCATCCCCTTTGTCAGATGCCTGCTTCTTACCCTTGTCACCCTTCTTATGCAGCTTTCCCTTACGAATCTGCGACTCAGTCAATGTCGCTGATAACTCGATCGCCTGACGGAGTGTGGCAGGGTTACTACCAGTAAGGATGTCTTGTAGCGAGTCAGGTAGGCCGTCGATGTACCTTTCGATAGCCTTGTCGAGTGGGGTAACCATAGTTGGGCAAAGCAGACTCAACTCTTCAAACCTGTCAGTATACGCCCTGTGCTCACCACTATCCTACTTCAACTCATCAAATTCCTTCTCCAAAGCTCGCTGCTCATGACGAGGACATAATTCCCTCATCATAAGGGCTCTAAGTTCAGCCCATGTCTGTGCGAGAGCAACTTCTGCACCCCGGTCTCTCATAACCCCGTTCCACCATGTGAGAGCCCTCTTCTGAAACACACTCGAGGAGAACTCGACCTTGCGATTATCCGGGCACTGCACGTGGCGAAAAGTATTCTCAATGCTCTCGAACCATTGAAGAAGCCCAGTCGCTCCTTCAGAACCACTAAACTTGAGTGGTTTAGCCTGGTTAAAATCCTTGTATTTGAATGGAATATTGTTGTTATTGTTGGCTTGATTCCATTGAGCAAAGAGATTTGGGAATTGAGCAGCCATCTGCTGCGCAATAATTTCTGCCAGTTCGGCAGTCGCTATCTGGTTTTCGCATCGAGGAGGCATTCTAAAAGAGGAAACATGAAAAGAAACGAGTGAGATGTTTGGATGAAGAGAATGAGATGAAACAAAATCAACAAAAGCAAAGATGGTGGTCATTTGTCCGCATTACCAAGCAAACAAATGACACACAGTGACTAATCAAAGTAAATGGGTCAAAAATAATGTATCGCGAAGACATGCTCGCCTATAAGTGAACACTCATCCCAAGAATTCCCAGGTAAGCACAACTGGTCTCGCGTCTGATGAGATATATACGAAGTGCTTGCCTAGACAGAAAACCCAGAATACAGGCATTCACCCTTCCAGTTTGCACGTGTTCACATTATTCAAAACCCAAAACCTTGACGAGATTTTGAAAATTCAAAGGGGTTCAAAACCATATAACATAGGGTTCAAAACCTTACAATAGAGGGTTCAAAACCTTGTGATAAATCATCCAAAAACAGATGATTATTTTTCAAAAATCGTTTCGGAAAATTTGGTTTTTGTTTTGATAATCACATAAGGATAGGTGATGTACATGTTTTAAGATCTAAACACAAGATAACTTGTGTTAGGGTCCTAGAAAGGTTATAGTCTAGGTCAAAGCATTACTAATAACCTAATTCCCTATAACCATTGGCTCTGATACCAACTCTTCTGTCACACCCCGACCACGTATAACATACAAGACGTGGCGGAAAACGTCGGGGAGTGTTGTAACAGAATTAATTGTTTCAAATCCATGGCAAACAAAGTTGTATTTTATTTATTTAAACAAGAGTTACATTGTCTTAACACAGGAAATACAGAGTTTATAACATAATTTAACAAAGTCTATCATCGTTTTTAGTCTCTAAGGCACAGGTCCGCCCTAGTGTCCTGATCAAATACTATGGAAAAGCTCCTGAAAACACATGTGAAAATAGGTACGTCAGCATAAAAATGCCTGTGAGATACATAGGTTTGTGAAAATAAGATTCATGACTTATGTTTGAGAAAATGTTTAGTCATGAACCTTGTAATTTGATTTGTTTTGTAAATCGCTTGAAAAACAATAAGTTCAGTTGATATGTATAAATAAGAGAATACTGTATGAATAACCATGTAAAATAAGTTGTATAGAATAAACTGTATTGTAAACCAAAGTCTTGTGAAAACATGTTATTTGTGAAAAATGTATAAGTCCAACATGAATGATTTAAATAACGCTATGATATGTAATATAATACAAACATTTATATATAGGAAGTACCAGCGGCGTATCCACCATGCTTGTATCATATTACTCACATATCGTCACTTAAGTCACTTAAACAAACCACCAATGTATAGAGTCTATGTCTAAACCAATAGTCAAAAGTCCTTGTATAAACCATATCAAATGTTTATAAGTCCAAAAGTAGTCAAGTAATGTATATCAAATGTTATGAATTGTAAGTAAAGTATTGTCACATAGTCCAAATGTAGAAATGTACAAAACAAAGTATTTTGAATAGATCAAAAAGTTATGTTTTGCAAAGTAATGCATGTTACATTGATACAAACATTTATGTGGTAAGTTAACGCATACATTCAAGCCTTGAGACAGTCTGATAACCCTTTCAGTCAAGGTTATCAAAAGAAATTTTTTCGGATTCAGTCATTCCTTACATCCAAACAAACCCGGGATGTCAGGAATGGGATTTGTCAAGTCCTATGGTACCACTACTTACTCCCGAGCGGCGTAGCAAATGTTAATGAACGTAATAAAGACCCGTTTGTGCAAACCAAATGTTATAGCAGTTGTATACATGTCATATGAAAACAATGTACTAAGTATGCTAAGTTAACATACAAAGCAGAAAAGTCTTGTAAATCAATGTGCTAGCATGCTATCAGACAACATACATAGCAGAAATGTAATGTAAAACAATGTACTAAGTATGCACACAATGGACATACATAGCATGAAATGTCATGAAATCATGTACTATAATGTACTAACAAACATAGCCGGTATATGATGTGAAAACAGGAAAGCAGGAAAGTAACAAGTAGGCACATGTGTTCCACCCCAAAACAGTTTGGAAAATAGTAAAAGAGGGGTTCTATGTACTCACTTGAGATTACTCAGTAGTCCTGGAGTGACAATCAAATAATGACAGAGATCTCGGAATCAAACGGCACCTAATATAGGTAACTATGTTAATAAACCGGACCTAAATCGGAAGATTGGGTAGCATGAGGGTTCGTAAACCAAACGAGTATGGAGACTCGTGTAATATGGTTTAACAAAGCCTACATACTAAATGAAATCTAACATAATTGTTTACGACCCATTACGACCCGTTTAGGTAGCTTAAGCTACTTTAACGCGTCGTTCGCGTGAAACGCGTTCGGACCGCCTAACTAGCCCTATGACAAGTGTTATATGCCTAAACATGTTACATAATCAGTTAGGTGACAAAGGTTTAGGTTACATATGCTTAATTACCAATTATACATGAAAAGGGTATTCTGGTAATTTACCTAAGGCATATAAACTACCTATCATACAACTACTCAAACGATGTGACCATAGGGTATAACCTCGAAAGGTTATTCCCTACCTACTGTGGTCACCTAATGTGTTTGGTCGGATCCTAATGATCGACCAAATGGGTCGGGTTCGAGGTATAAGCGATTTATTAGATCGCTTACCCTACGACCCTAGACAACGTGGTAATCAGTAGGCATAGTCCCAAGGGACTATAACCAACGTGATTACACTCACGTTGCGAAGTTCAAACGAACTTCGCATTGACCATAAACTGGTCAATGCAGAAAGTCAAACAAAGTTTGACTTTCAGACTCGAAAGACTCGAAAAGCAATAAAAGAACGAAAGAATACTTACGAAGGGTCCCCGAATGCTAATTTCGATTCAAAAATCTCAGGTATGAAACAATAGTTTCAACTTAGAGTTTCTCAAATCAAAATTCTTGTAAGTTTTGCAATGGGGGGCATGGGGTATTTATAGTTTTCGGTCCACCGTTAAGATCGTTTCATGGAAACCGGGCTCGAATCCTACTCGTACATGTGTTGCAAAGTTGTGGTGACTAAAAATGGGTTCTTATCAGCTGACTAGACAAGTGTGAGTGTGTGGTTGAGGATTAAACAGCTGCAATCTGATGTTAAATACACTTAATCTGGTCTGGTTAGGCAGTCGCGTAGCGCTACTGCAAAGGCATTAGGCAGTCGCGCTACGCTACCACCCCCCTGTTTCAGAAATGTTTCAAAATTGGCAGAAATGGTCCCTGCACGTGTTTAAGGCCTTTTTCGATGCGTTTGAACCCCGTTAACCTCATTTCAAGGCTCTAAAATGAAGTTAAAGTATAGGGAACTCAAAACATGCTAAAAAATATGCCGGATTATGGTTTGTTTGGTCGTACGATCGCGATGTTCGCTTAATTACGACGGAATGCGCATAAGCGCGAAAAACGATCCAAATTGCGCGACGAATGGATTTTTCTCATGCCAAACACTAAAACAAAATATTTTAGTGCTTACATAAATTTTTGGATGTCCGGATGTATTCAGAACGTAAGTTATGCGCGAAAATGCAAACTTGTGCACTTTTTGACGCTTTTAGTCCCTGAATGACCCAAAAGTTTATTTTAGCACACCTAACCCCTCAAAGCCTATTTCTAAGCTATGTAAAGGATATTTAAGGTGTGTTTAACTTATGGTCATGTTCCGGAATGTCTGTTCCAGTACGAATCGTCATACTTTCGCAGTTTGTCAAATTTAGTCCCTGTAAGCGAATTAACTTGTTTTTGTCATACCAAAGCCTTCAAAATTTATTTCTAAGTTATGTAAGGGTTATTTAAGGTATGTTGAGTATATGTTGATGTTCCGGAGTATTTTTTGCGTTAAACTGAGTACGTTTACGCACCAGTTTGCGTATAACTCTCCAGAAAGTGATATAGAGTTTGAAATTACATAAAAGTCAAAACATGAAAAATGTAAAACACAACCAAACAAACATTGGGATCAAATAACATTGTTTTATTGATAATAGAACTGTTCACAATGATTACAAGCACAGATGTTACACTTTTCTTGTCCCCAGGTGACTCAGCATGTGTTTCAGACTTTTCTGTTGGGTTCAGAGATAGCTTCTTCATGCGAACACAGTCTTCAGTCAGACTGACAGCCAGAGTTACAGCCTCAGTGATTGTTTGTGGTTTGGCCGACGTCACCATGCCACGAAACTCTGGGGCCAGTCCCCAAATGTAGCGTTCAACGCGCTTGAATTCGGGAGTCACCATGTAGGGAAGCACTCTAGACAGATCGTGGAACCTTCGAGTATAACCATTGATGTCAGCACCCACCATGGTCAAGTGCCAGAACTCCGTTTCCAGCCTTTGGAGTTCAGCGTGAGAGCAATACTTCTCTCTCAATCTTTCCTTCAGTTCATCCCAAGTTAGGCCATAAGCGGCATCATCGCCCAAGGTTTGGACTTGCAGGTTCCACCAAGTCAGAGCTTCATCGACAAATAACCCAGTAGCAAAGGTGACTTGTTGATCCGCGGTACACTTGCTCATGCGGAAAGTAGCTTCAGTCTTCTCCGTCCAGCGCACAAATGCTACTGCACCTCCTGTGCCGTCATAGTTCATCGGCTTGCAGTCGAGGAACTGCTTGAGAGTGAAGCCTTGAACTGCGTTGCCTCCAGACGAATCTCCATGCCCGTTACGTCTAGCGTTGCTTGGTCCTCCACTGTCTTGAGTACGGTTCGCCTCGTACTGGCGATAGCAGCGGAGATCCTTTCTTCCAGTAGAGTGTTTAGCTCTTCAGCAGTTCTTGGCAGTGGGGGAGGAGGAGGTTGGTCATGAGCGTTCACAGCTCTTCTGGGTGCCATGTTCTGACGAACACAACCCAATAGGTTTAGGCATTTGTTTGATATCGTCATACTGGGCCGTAGTAGTATATATATACACAGGCATATACCACATAAGTGACGTCAAACAATTATTACTCTAGCAGAGTATTTAGTAGGCTTGCACTGAGGGAATCTATACGTGACAAGACTTGCTGTGGTTTCTGTGCACCGAATTCCATAATTATGTATGCATCCATAATTACGTAACTCCTTGCACAGTCCGCACAGTTCGTTTCATCCTCGTATTTCTTCCTTCAGATGGGCCATTGCTTTCAGATAAAGTCACGTATACTTGTGACATTCTACTTCTAGTACATGCTAATTATCACAAATAATTGCAAGTAATTCCTAGTCAATGACAAGTGCTACTCAAGTGCACTCTAAGTCTCGTAGTGTCTTTTCTAGACTCATGTAGACAGTTTCAGGCAGT
>JARYGA010022889.1:0-25177 GCA_030545235.1 Helianthus tuberosus
GCCATGGTTGACAAAATGGGCAAGTAAAACCAAAGTATAGATGATCCGCCGGGTCATAAAAACAAAGGTGTTGCCCACACGAAAAAGATAATCAAGGTTGTTAACTTTAGTCATAGTAAAGCAAGGATAACGATGATAATCGTCACTCATAATTAATAAGGCCGCCAATGGTGGTCAAGTAAAGAATAAAAGACATGGTCGAATAAAATCGACGGATTTCGCTAAGATAACCAAGTAAATCGAAACGAAGTCTTAATGCATACCGGAAGGGGTGCAATGATAATGATTTCAGTAAAACACCCAGTTGATGGGTAAGGAATTAAACACATGCGTAGACTGAGAAACGGGAACGCGTATGGAAAGTCAAAAAGACTCGGGTATTGGGTCATGACTAAAAGACGATAAGATACTGCAAATAGAAATTTTGATAAATTACGTTCAACTGTTTTAAAGCTGAACGGGTCAAACAAAGACAGAAGTTTGACATTCATAAGTGATGAATTTTCACACGAACAAGTCAAACGAATTTAATAAAGGATGACACTTGCTAAAGTAAGTAAGCGCGAACCGAATAAATAAAAGTTCGAAATATTAATAAACCTATGTAAAGGAGTTATAGGCGTTAAAAACATTAAAATAAAAGAACCCGGGTAATGGGACGTAAAGAAGTATAGGTAAGAACCGGGTAACGGTAAGTGTATGGCAAACCGACATGTAATTGACGTTAGAAGTCACGAAGTCGGAAAGATAATTCGAAAGAAAACAATGTAGCCTTAGACTGCGGTCAAGGTCAAACGAAATCCAAAAAGTAAAAGTGAATAATTCTAAACATAAAAAGGGGTGCCTTAACGCCATATGCGTATATAAACGTATACACATTTGAATAAAGACTTGAATAAAAGATGATCTACGAGATCATCATAACCTACGGGATATTAATTAATGTTAAGTCTATGGGACCAAAAAGACCTTCGGGTCACAAATAGAAAGAAACGAACTGTAAGGGTCTCACCTTAAAACGATAAAAAGGTGAAAATCTAAATAAATAGCCTATGAGGCTAAGTGAAAGAACCTACGGGTCATATGGGTTAAGCTTGGGAATTTGTTATAATTCCCCGCATTAAATAATAACGGAAAGGACTAGATTATCGGAAGTAACATTCCTAGAAATGAGAGAAATATGTAAGACAAAGAGGAAACGTAAACTAAAAATTTAGTTTTTAGTCAAAAGCAA
The DNA here is from genome assembly GCA_030545235.1 of Helianthus tuberosus. Taxonomy (NCBI): domain Eukaryota; kingdom Viridiplantae; phylum Streptophyta; class Magnoliopsida; order Asterales; family Asteraceae; genus Helianthus; species Helianthus tuberosus. Next base: position 1,235 of record JARYGA010022889.1, read on the forward strand.
CGTTTTAACAAAACATAAGTGGTATGGGGTGACTTAGAAAATTTTAAACACACATAAGGCCGGAGATGGCAAAATAGTATACCCGGCTGACGGGGTATGAAGTAACCGGTGACTAACAAGTCTAACCGTCAAAATAAGTAAACAATAAAGATAATGGATACAAGCTGAAAGTAACGGCCCGCGAGGCCTTACACATGAAAGATGTACGCGTCAATATAAATGGAAACGTTAGATCGAAAGGAATGAATGAATGTCTTGAAAACGAAACTAAGTTCGTTTAGTCTAAATTAAAAGAACTATGTAAATAAGGTTTCGAGGACGAAACCTTTTTAAGGGGGGTAGACTTGTAACACCCCAAAAACGGGTTTGGTAATCAAACCGCGTTAATAGTAATGACGGGTAAAATACCGTTAGTGGTAAAAATTAACCCGGTAAATATTAGGAATTTAAATAAATAAACTTAATATTAATTGGAAAGAGGATAAATACTTTAAGAAAACAAAGTATATAAAAATGTCCGAGTTAACGGGACTTAAAATAAAACGGGTTATGACTTCCCGAACCCGCTAAGTAACTAGGAATATTAACCTAGTTAGTTATGTGTTGTTAGTATAATAAAGGAAACTTGAAATAGTTAAACCTTTTATAAAAACAAAACTTGAGGGGTCAAAATTGTTAAAAAGGAAACAAAGTTTTATTTAATAAAAATTAAAAACACAACACACACATAGTGTGTGTGTGTCGACCTCCAGAGGACCAAACAAGGGAAAACCCTAGTTCTTCCTTAAATCACCAAATTGAAGAGTGAATCAGAGCCAAATCGTATGCATGAACACCTAAAAACAATCACCAAGCTAATGGGATCATAAGGTATGTCAAATTTTTGATATTTATGAAGTTGAGATTTTGATGAACTTATGAGAAATCGAAATTCAAGCTTGAATGATTGATGTTTGGGTGAAACTAGGATGAATTCATGTTTAGAAACAAACCCTAGTTGAAAAACTTGATGAATTAGTATTAAAGACTAGGGATTTGATGATTACTCTTGCATGTGCTAAGTGGGTTTTGACTAAATTCGTGTATGTGATGGTTTTAGGGGTTTTGATTGCTAAGAATAAGTGTTATAATGTCATAAACATGTTCAAATTGAAAGCTGAATTCAAACAGCTTCTGATCAGAATTTACAGCCGACTTTTATTGGCTGTAACCTAGACAAAACGTGACAAAAACATGTGTTTCTTGAGTCTAAAATGTAATTCCAGGAAATATCTTTAAAACCCCACTGGAATCGCATTTTTTCGACGAAAATTGAGAGTTTTATGAATTTTTCCGTAGCAAAGGTTCAAGCTGCATTTTCTGGCAGAATTTGCAGCCTATTACGAATGTCGTAACTCAATTTAGGAACAGAGTTATGATCTCAAATTCTTACTGTAGAAAGTTTTAAGTGATTACAAAAATCGCCAATTGGAATTTCGTCAATCGGATAAACGAGGAATTTTAAATGAATTTTTCCGTAAGCTGCAGTCAGAAGTGACGAATCTGATTGCAGCTTAGTAAATGAATTTTTACAAATTTTTGGTAAAGAGTTAGATCTTGAAATTTTAACACAGGGTCTAACCCTCCGAGAGGTACGCCACAAAAAAATATCATAATTTTTGAAGACTTGTAAACAGGTTAAACAAGTCACCAAAAACAGCCCATTTTCAGTGATATAAAATGCCTAAATGAAATCATGGTCTAATTGGTGTGTAAAAACTAGAATTTGTTAAGAGTTCGGATGAAAATGTCTAAGTGGGTTCAATGAACCAAATGTGTGTTTGAATATGTTAATAGATAAATTGACTTTTAGGAAGTCAAACTGACCAATGATTTGATCGAGTGATAAATTTGACATAAGACCCGTAAGGTGGGGTAGTCATAATTGATAATGACTAATCTAACCGTCTTACGAATTATGATGATAGTTTGACGCCTAACGAGCTAGGTGGAAACTTGATGAGGGAGCGGGTCAAACGAATATAGAAGGAAAGGAAAAGCGTGGTTCGAATGTGAGGTAAGTAAAGCTTACACCCAATCGAATTATACGTATTTATTTTATAAGTGATAAATACAATAACAGACTATATTCGAAATATGGGTTCCGATCGGAAATGAAATGAATCGGAACGAATACGAATGATAAAAATCATGGTAAATGGCAAAAAGGGGTGAAACGGTAAAGTAGTTATGAAAGGACTTAGATAAAATGAGTTTTTGGAACGGCTACTTTATAAGTAAGCCTAAAAGAATAAAAAAAGGGTAAGACGGTGATTTAGTCAAGTTTAAATGGATCAAAGTTGAAGTTTAAAACGACACCAAGTGGCATAAGCCATGTTGGGTAAATGTGTAAGAAACGGATTTAAGACACCTAACTAATTGGTGAAGAATCCGAAATGAATTACTTAACGGAATGGTAAATAAATACCATTCATATACAAGCACAAAATGTTTGGTCGTTAGACCAAACGGGTCAAATGGTAAGTTGATATCATTTGACAATTTACGACTAATAAATGTTTGTCGAGTCTTAAGCTCACAGGATAAAACGACTTAAGAATTAGCGATGCGATGAATTAGCCATTTATTTGATACAAGGTATTAAAACGGGTCAATATGTTGACCCGAACCAGGTACGCATATTTTGAGTTATAGTTAATAGTAATATGTTGGTCAAATATTAGCTAAAGCCCTTCGTCGTAAAATAAGGGACTGAAATTGACCAAACAACCCCTGAATGCTAAAAGGGGTAAACGGTGCTTACGAGCCGTTTAAGAACGTGTATTATGATCATGTAAGTTATAGATAAGTATACAGTAGATTGTGCATAACGAAAGGAAAAGACTAAAACTTAAAAGGGTCTAATTCTTCGAAACGGGTCAAAATGAATTACGCGCATAACTTTGGTGATTGCCGCGTAATGCACAAAAGTTATGAATCCAAGTTAGAGGTTTTGAGTGAAATATTTGGTATAGGCTTTATGATAAATTGGAAACAAGTTTGGAGGTTTTAAACACAAACGGGTCAAGATGTTAATTTTGAACAATAAGCCGAATACTTAGAAATCTAGAATTTTATTAGTTTGAATGTCGAATTTTAACACCATGTGATGGAGAATTAAATTACGAACGCGTAGAAAAAAGAATCACGCAAAACGGATAAGTAGAATGAAAGTTATGGCATTTTAAAGTCCGTTTTTGGATTAAAACCATAGCTGGGCGAAAATGCAGGTTTCCGCAACAAACCTGCTGGAAAATGCTATCCCTCGTGCCACGCGACAGGATCACTTAGATCTGGCGCGACACGCGAGAGCCGTCGCGACACGCGACAGAGTGAAGGGTGTCTAGCGCGACACGCGACAGGACCAAATCTGAAATTTTATTTTATTTTTCATGATTCGATGCTGGAACTTGTTTATACGCGCTATATCAATGTCAAAACTAACATTTTAAGTGGTTTTGACTTTAGGTAATGTTGGGAATGTTCCGGATAGCGATCAAGCATACTTTGAAGAACTGAACACGATCAATTTACAAGCTTCCGCACATTATTACGTCGTCGTTTTGAACGACGAATTCAATTACATCATGTAGTAAACTTTTAAATTGTAAAAGTTTTTATTAAACCCGCATTTTTATATGTATGTGTATTCATAAATACACATTTAATTGTCGATATTTGTACGAAAACTGTTAAATAATAATAAGGGTGTTACAATTTTTTAAACTAAAAAGCAATTTAACTAAATAGACGACCAAACAGCAGCAAGCGCAGACAACTAGAGACTGGACTGAAACTCAAGTATGAGAAAAAATAGGTTACCTAGGTAATAATTCCTAGACTCGTGAATAAAATCCTAACCTTGGTTTTGAATGAAGACTCTGCCTAACCCGATAAACCCCCGGAAGGTAAACCGAACCTAACAGTATGACAAGTGATGAAATGCTAAAATGGCTAACTCTAGATATCGACCACCAAGTCCCACAACTATCAGGTATAAAGTAATTTATGTCCTAAAACCCTCAAGTTATGAAACTGAAATAACTGAGAATACTGAATCCCTAGGAAACTCTAGAGGCGAATAAACAGATGAACCCAAGTGATCGGCCACCCAAACTGCCAAACAACACCCAGTTAATAATCTAGCAGTTCTAGATTAGATTTCTCACATTCAAGATGAGATTGCACGTTTAAAGTAATTGGTTTTAATAATTATTAAACTTGAATTAAATTTCTCACCTTCAACGTCTAGACTGAAAGATTACCAACCTAGACTGACTCCCGGATCTAAATATATTTCTAAGTATCTAGAGCAGTGGAACCAACAAACTTAAGTACGTAGTTGTGCTTGATTCTTCCCCGACATTCTGTTATAAGTTTTATTAAAAACGAAGTTGCACTCTAAATAAAGTACTTATTTGGTATCATAGAACGATACGGTGATAAACTAAACTGTTCTAATGGTTTGGCTTTCTAAACAACACGTTTTATTTTCAAGTCACGTTTGTTTTACACTATCATTTGCTCGATTTCTCCGCAACGCGCGACCTAAAAAAACTAGTTATTATTAAGTTTATTTTAGTAGTATTATTTAGTTTAAGAGAAAAGTGCCCGGATAGTCCCTATGGTTTGCTCCGATTTCACCTTTAGTCCCTACATTTTCAAAATTACAGCTATAGTCTCCAACTTTGGCAAATTCATTCTCGGATAGTCTCCGAAGCGGATGGAGGTTTTTGGTGTTAAGTGGATGTGAAATGACTAGAATACCTTTTTTATTAAAATAATATTTATAACATTAATAAATATCTAACCCACCCACCCCGCCCCACTTGTAACACCCCAACCCGGATGGGTTGACGTGTCACTATAACAGTGGATCAGAATAGAAGTCATAATTCCATTAATTAAAGTTAGGCTTACATTTCAAAATAAGGTTCATAGCCCTAAGGCCCAAAATACATATTTCTTTTATAAAAGTGACAAACATCTTCGGTTAGCATCCTAGGGTTTATTCTTCACTCTTCACCCCGCCCAAAGTAACCTGTGAACCTGTAGTGAAATGAAATATACGGAATGAGCCAAATGCCCAGTACGGAATAATAGGCTCAAATAGCAAATAGATAAACGACTGAAATGATATCACTGACAAGAAGCACAACACAGCAAAACATAACATATAACTGAACTGAATTATAACATACGGATTTACCCAAAAACTAAATATAGGTGACAGCCACAAAGTCTGTCACATGAGACGGAGCGGGTTGGCCTACCCGACATCCATCTCGAGAAACATACGCCACCTAGTCGCTATGTACCATACTTATACCTAGGGACGCCGTGAACTGATAACTCCGTCACGGGAGGAGCCGGAGAGCTTAGGGTAGCAGATCTCAGATAATCAGAAATAATTATAACACTAACATTAACATATATATAAGTATCGGAACATGCGATAATGAGCACAATATAATCATAAACTTCTCGCATGTTGTCAAGTTGAATAATAATTTTAATCGGAGTAAGAAATGAACGGGCGGTCAATTGCATCGAGGCTCAAAGACGTTGGAGTTTTCGAGATATATATATATATACATACATATATTATAAATAAGGGTTTATAGGGAACGAACCAGATAACAAAGGGAGAGGGTTAAGGATCTGTACCTTGTTTCTTGATTGTTGTCTTAAAATATATAAACTTGTCAAGTGTGTTCGTATAAACCTACATCGTGTACGTATATTTTATAAGGTTGTGCCCGTACATAAAAAGTATTTATGTAATTTGTTTGTTTAATTCATGTCTAGTTTAAAACCTCAAGTTTGTCTTAAGTAATCATGAATTAGTTTTGCATAGATTAAAGAATAATGTTTAAATAAAATAGAAGTTAATTAAAAATCAATGTTAGTTGCAAGGTTTGAACTTGTGACTTAAAGGTTGTAAGAAAAAGGTTTTAACGAGCGAGCCACTTTATCATTAATATTACTTTTATAAAATCTGGTTATTTAAACAAGTAATCTGATGTCATTAATTAAAATATGATTCATAAAACATAAAATCTAATCTAACTTATAATAAAAGACTCCAATTAATGCCACATGGCAATCTCTCCTTAATTTATTAAAAATATTCATAAATAAATATAAATTTCAATTTAATATGTGATATCTAATTCTAATCCTTATTTTTTACTCTTGATATTCGTAAATAAATATAAATATAAATATCAAATTAATATATGATATCTTATTCTAATTCTTAATTTTTATTTGGTGGATAAATGAAAGGAATTTACCGTCCGCCCAAATCGATTATGAAAGAATTTGATGTTTGAAATCTATCGTAGATCAAAAGTTGATGATAATACTATAAATATATAAGAATAATGTTACTACTAATACCATATTAATAATACTATGATTATCATGTTATGCTATAGCATAATATAATATTTAATTATGTAATAAGTTTTTATTATAATAAACATTAAAGGTATAGTTTACTTTTTTTTATTCATCTACTAAGTTAGAATTTTGTGTATTACACGGCTTAAATTAGTAAAACTTGGTTTCATATTTGAAATTCTTAATATGTGTTATCATAAAAGATAAAAGAAGAAAATGAAAATGAGAATCCCAACTCTTAAATTTAGAAAAATACAAACAAAATAACGGTCTTTTTAAATAATGAAAACGTGTGAGGTTGGTGAAACCGAAATAAGAAATGTATAAATCGGGCAAATTTAAAACTTGTGAGGAACAACATGTAAGTTAACTGGGTGTACGACTTAGGTGAAAAACAATTTATCCATTATAAATTATCAACATGTTGATGCATAGAGTAGTTGTACTCATATTTAGGGAGATTTTCAAAAAAAATTGATATAATTACACTTTTAACTTAAAACTATTTGGGTTTTTTACTTTTAACCCCAAAGCTTTTTATATTTGTCAATTTAACCTAGGAACTTTTTTACTTTCAACTTTAGTACCCTATACTTTTCATATTTCACAAAAAATCGTTTTACATTTTGTTCTAAATTTTGCGAGTTAACACGATGTAACGTTCATGTGTGGTTCAACGTTTTTACGTTTTGTTTTACGCTTCGTTCTAAATTTTGCGAGTTAACATTATGCAACATGCGTGTGTGGTTCAACGTTTTTATGGTCTATTTTTTCCCGTTTGATAGGTTCATCGTGACGCACGGGTCCTAAATCGACTTAGTTATTATTTTCTATGTTTTATGTTTCGGTCTAATTTCTCTGCATTAACACGTCGCAACTTCAGTGTTAGTGGTCGCTAGCGGTGCTGTGGTCTTGGTGTTATTTGTCATGGTTTTACGCCCCCACCGCAACGCGGGGGCTTAATACTAGTAACAAAATATAATGTCACCAGCAAGGTTTAAACCCAAGACCACTAGTTTTTAAGTCCCAAGACTTATTCAGCTAGGCTATACAACTTTCTGTTGTATATGTTGAAATCTGATTTATTTAACAAGAATTCTGGTGTGTTTAAATATGATTTTGATGTAATAAAAAGAATGTCTCTTGCAAGATTCGAACTCAAGACCTCTAGGTTATAAGTTAGAGCCTTAACCAGTGGACCACTTAGTTATTTATGCTTGATTTACGATTTAGGATGTTTTATATAAGAATTCTGGTGCATTTAACTGAAATTATGATGTTTTTATAAAATTCTGATGTTTCATCAGAAAATCTGATATTGCATCAGATCTCATCAGAAAATCTGATATTGCATCAGATCTGGTGCATTATATCAGAATCTGGTAAAAATATATGTCTCCAGCAGGATTCGAACTAGAGACCTCTGGGTTGTAAACCAGCTACTGAACCAACTGGGCTACAGGAGCCCTTGTGAACAAACAGCTTCATTATTTATTTATTTACTCAGTTCACTGGTTTATCTTCTTCATCATCTTTTATAGAAAACTAACATTTACATAATAAATTCTAGATTCCATTTTCATTATAGTTTAACCTTAAGTATCAAAAATAAAAATTTAGCTTATGGTTACCTTGGTCAAAAATACGTTTCGGTTACGAAAGACGTCGTCGGAAAGTACGTAAGTATCGCCGGAATTAGTATTTCTTCACTGGAAATGGTTTCGGGTAGTATGTTTTCCATGGTAAAAGCTTCGAGTGGTTTAGTAGAGATAGTTAAGTGGTTTAGTAGGCGTAGTGGTGAATGAGAAGTGGTGTCTGTATGGTGTTCGATTTCGGTTACGGTTACCGGAACCGGGTTTTCTTCACTAAAACAAAATAAGGAAAGAATAGTTTAGAGAGGAAACTAATCATGGAAGATGGGATGGAGATAAATGGATGATCGATCTTCAATTTATAGAGGTGAAGAGGTTCTACGTATATGCAAGTTGTAAGAATGAATAATTCATGTCTGATAAATATTTTATACAAAAAGAATTCTCATCCATTCAATTCAATCTAGTTGTCTGACAAGAGCTTTATCCTTGAATTTTACCTTCTGCATATTTTCCCACTTGCAAGTATGTATTTCAATTATTGTTGTTATTTTCTAGTTTTATTTAAATAGAAAAATAATAATAATAATAATTATTATTGTTGTTGTTGTTGTTGTTGTTGTTGTTGGTTATTACACCACTCCTCTTTAACTCTCTGTTTTCCCTCAACCCCCACCCAACTCCGACCACCTCAACCCCCATCGTTGTAACTCCGGCCAGCCCCTAACTCCGAGCTCCAAAACCACCCACCAAAACACGCGCTGTGGTTAAAGATATGTACAGTCGAATCTTGGTTGCCATTCGAAGTGTAGAATCAATTTCAGAAAGAATTGAGAAACTTAGAGATGAAGAGTTGCAGGCTGCAGCCTCAAATCATTGTACAGTCAGAGGCCTTTGTTGTGCCGGTGGTGTTGTTTTGGGGTTAACTAAGTCAGGAGTGGTGCAGTCCGGTGATTGTTGTTGTCATCTAGAATGGAGATTCGTGGTGGTGGTGATGCGGTAGTTTGTGGGTGGCGGCAAATTTGTGGGTGGGGGTGGCGGCTGGTTTGTGGGTGGCGGTGGTTTATGGATGATGGTGGGTTATGGGTGGCAGTGGTTTATGGATGATGGTGGTTTGTGGGTGGCGGCAAGTTTGTGGGTGGTAATGGTGGTGGTTTGTTACAGCGGTGGTTTGTTGCAGGGATGTTGACTTTGACCAGCAATATCGTTATTTTAAATAAGAAACGTGGGCCCTACCTTAACTTATTTTGTTTTATATTAAGTGCATTTAGGTAATTTCAGTATTTCACACACACTTAACTGAGAAAACTAACATTCATCAGTTTCAGGGACTATCCAAGAATGAATTTGCCAAAATTGAGGACTATAGCTGTAATTTGAAAATGTAGGGACTGAAGGTGAAAACACTCTTCTCTTAGGGGGTGTTTGTTTTTTCTTCAAACATCTTCAAGGGAGCTTATGTCTGCAGGCGCGCAGACGTTACCCTTGAAGACTGTTTGTTTTTTTCTTTTAATCAGATCTGAAAATAACTTTTTTTAGCTTAAAAAAAAGCTATGAAATCCTTACTTCAAACATCTTCACAAAAAACCAGCTCCCTCGTATACATTCTGAACTCAAAAAACCCTCTGTTCATCATCATTTTTTCCAACTTTAACACACACAATCGATCTTCATCTTCATCTTCTCCCAATCGATTAAGACACCTACGTGAGAGAGGATGCTTCACCCAATGGATCTTCATCTTCTCCTCCATATCTCTGTCACAAACCCTAATCCACCATTAACACACACAATCATCAATAATGTGGGTATTCTACCTGATCTCGTTACCTTTAACCATGGGGATGGTGCCGCTCACGTTACGATACTTCGCCGGACCTGATATACATCGTTACGTCTTCTTCACCGTCGGTTACACCTGGTTTTTCTCTCTATCCTTCATTATCCTCGTTCCTGCTGCATTTGGGCTGTAAGTTTGCTCTTCATCTTGTTAGTTTGTTGATCTGTTGTTGGTGATTTTGATGTTTGGAACCCTAATTGGTGATGTTTTGTTGGATGCATATGTTGGTAGATTGTGTTTGGCTGCTATTGTGTTTACATTAGTGGTTATGTGTGAAATTGTTAGTGATTGAGATCAAATTAGGTTAGTGTAATATTGTTAATTGGTTTAGGATGTTTTGATTTGGAAAATAAAACAAAGTTCATGTAGTTTGTACAGACGGTATCAATTTATAAAAACTAATAGTCTTATATTTTCAGCTTGAAGAGCTTCAGACCACATCTTCAGTTGCAGACATAAAAACAGATGAAATCAGATTGCAGACAATTTATGTCTGAAAAACAAACACCTTAGTTTAATGATTTAGTATTATTATTATAGTTGAGGGACCATTTATAAAGCTATAAAACGGAAATCACAGAGTGTGACCTCCTTTGCAATAGTCCGGCGACATTTTCTCTCCGGCAACTCACAACAGGTAATCGCCCCGTTACTTCAAAATCATTTCTAATCGATTTCCTGCTTATTCATTTGAACCCAATCGCAGCTCACTAGTCACATATTCAAATCATGACTAGAATGATTATAAAACCCTTCTTCAAATTCCCATCAACCCACCACCCGTATACTCTCTCAAAACTCTTTCATTCATCATCTCCTATACATATAAATCATACATACAATAATAATGCAATACATAACCTAGACTCTCAAATTAGACCCCTTCTAGAAAACCCTAATCCCCAATTTGAAGCTGCCGTAATACTTTTTGAAAAGTCTGCTGCTTTAAGCATGATCCCTTCTTCTTCCACTTGCAATTTCATTCTGGAAAAGTTAGGTAGAAGCAAACACTACAATTTAGTTTTGAAAGTTTACAGAACAATGAGTAACATTGGTGTAAGGTCTTGGTTTCTTTCATATGGTGCTGTGGTTGAGAGTTTGGTTCACTTTGAGTGCCCAGAGTATGCTGTTTCGGTCTTCGGGTTGATTTTGAAAAGTGGGTTTAGTGTTAACACATACCTTGTTAATCTTGTGTTGAAGGGTTTGTGTCATAAGAACAAGATTGATGATGCTATGAGTTTGTTTCGTCAAGGTTCCGGGTACGGGGTGGTTCCGGATGAAGTGACGCTTAATACGCTTATGAATTGGCTTTGTAAGAGCGGTAAGTTTGATGAGGCGTTAGCTTTGAAGGATGAAATGGAGGGGTTAGGTTGTAATCCTAATTTGGCTACTTACAGTGTGATGATGTATAATCTTTGTAGAAGCAGAGAGATTGAAAAGGGAAAAGCGGTTTTCGATGATATGATGAAAAAAGGGATCATTCCGTCCATTGATATTTATAACTTTTTGGTGCACCGTCTTTCGAAAAAAGGAAACTTTAAAGAAGCTATGGATATCTTAACGGATATGATGGAACGAGGGATCGAACCTGACATTGTTACGTATACAGGTTTAATCGACGGGCTTTGTCATAACGGGAAGGTTAAGAAAGCTTTAGATTTGTTTAATGTGATGATAGAAAGGGGTCAAGAGCCGAACAACATAACATACACGCATTTAGTTCTCGGGTTATGCAAGGAAGGGTCAGTGGTTGACGGTTTTAGACTATTGAAGACGATGATCCAGAAGGGTAAGAAACGGAGCAAGAAGTTTTACGACGACTTAATTAAAGAATTATGTGATCAGCGAAAGGTTGATGACGCATTAATGCTTTATAATATGATGATTCACGAGAGTGACGTTGAGCCAGATGTTAAAACGCATAATTTTATTGTTCAAGGTCTTTGCAAAGAAAACCGTATTAGTAAAGCGGAAGAGATTCATCAGAAGATGCTGTACGGTAATGTGGTGACTTATAATTTACTTTTAGATGCCTACTTGAGGAATGCGGAAATCGAAAAGGGTATGGCGATATGGAAGAAAATGATGGAACTGAAATTAAGTCCAAACGCGTACACTTATAGTCTCTTAATTAACGGATTCTGCAAATTAGGTATGATCAACATTGCAAAAGGGTTTTTTATAAAAATACGAAAACATGATCTACCTCTGAGTGTGTGTGACTACAATGCATTGATGTTGGCGTTGTGCACAGAGGGTAGCATGGAACAAGCAACCAACTTGTTTAAAGAAATGGAAGCCAATAACTGCAAGCCAGATGTCGCCTCGTTTAATATCATAATCGATTCATCGTTTAAGTCGGGAAACGTGGAGTACACGGGCGAATTACTGTTGATGATGCGTGAGAAACGTGTGGATCCCGATGCATACACTTTCTCCATATTAATAAACCGGTATTGCAAACTAGGGGACTGTAAGGAGGCTAAAAACATGTTGAAAACGATGGTTTCTAGTGGTTTTGTTCCGGATAAATTCGTATATGATTCTTTGTTAAAAGCTTTATGTGAAAAGGGTGAAACAGATGAAATCTTTATGTTACTTCGTGAAATGGACTCGACTCGAAGTTAACTTCTACTATCGTGACATGCCTTTGTAATGCTTCTGAAGACGTTGATATTACGGAGCTTTTACCAAATTTTTCTCAAGAAATTTCAGAAAAAACGAGCATTTCTTGCGGTGATTTACTGGAAAAGCTTCCAATTTCTGATTCTGACCCGCTGTTGGTGGCTTGATATGCTTCGTTTTTAGAAGTGGCAACAGAGATTATGATTTTCTGTAAGCGTTCTCGCTTTTATCTTACCTTATGCGTACTTATATTAGAAAAATGGTAATGATTTGTCTCAGTTGGTTTTGTTTTTTGACCATGAGCAAAGTCAAACTAGAATTCACTTAAATTAGATTACAGAGGGACTTTGAATATAGAATCGGGTGCAGGCAGTGATATTATAAAATTTTATACAATACTCATTTCTTCTCGTTGGTAATGTTGTTGAGAACCACATAAATAGGGAATTACGAGAACTGGATAAATATTTGTAACTTTTGATATAACCATGATACGTAAGGATGGTGGGTGTCATCCCTTACACACTCTTTCTTCCACGTTTGCACCATCGTAGGGCTGAGCGGTTTACGGGTCGGAACCTTGAAACTTGTGGAACCGACTCACGAACAATGTGTAACAAGTGAGGTTCGGTTCTCGGTCGTAAACATGTGACTTAATCGGTTCCGGTCTCGGTACGGGTCTTTAGAATCCAGAACCGTGAAACCTGAAATAGTTTTAAACCAAAAAAACCATAGATTTTTCAGGAGCCTTTTTCCAATACATAGGTGAGATAAACCAACAATCATTGATCGGTTCTACTACTCAACTTTGGTACATTGTCTTTTTCATCTTTTTTTTTTTGTTTTTTTTTGTTCACCATGAGTTTTATCTGATTCATTATTGTAATTGACATCATCGACATGTATGTATGTATGTATGTATGTATGTATGTATGTATGTATGTATGTATGTATGTATGTATGTATGTATGTATGTATGTATGTATGTATGTATGTATGTATGTATGTATGTATGTATGTATGTATGTATGTATGTATGTATGTATGTATGTATGTATGTATGTATGTATGTATGTATGTATGTATGTATGTATGTATGTATGTATGTATGTATGTATGTATGTATGTATGTATGTATGTATGTATGTATGTATGTATGTATGTATGTATGTATGTATGTATGTATGTATGTATGTATGTATGTATGTATGTATGTATGTATGTATGTATGTATGTATGTATGTATGTATGTATGTATGTATGTATGTATGTATGTATGTATGTATGTATGTATGTATGTATGTATGTATGTATGTATGTATGTATGTATGTATGTATGTATGTATGTATGTATGTATGTATGTATGTATGTATGTATGTATGTATGTATGTATGTATGTATGTATGTATGTATGTATGTATGTATGTATGTATGTATGTATGTATGTATGTATGTATGTATGTATGTATGTATGTATGTATGTATGTATGTATGTATGTATGTATGTATGTATGTATGTATGTATGTATGTATGTATGTATGTATGTATGTATGTATGTATGTATGTATGTATGTATGTATGTATGTATGTATGTATGTATGTATGTATGTATGTATGTATGTATGTATGTATGTATGTATGTATGTATGTATGTATGTATGTATGTATGTATGTATGTATGTATGTATGTATGTATGTATGTATGTATGTATGTATGTATGTATGTATGTATGTATGTATGTATGTATGTATGTATGTATGTATGTATGTATGTATGTATGTATGTATGTATGTATGTATGTATGTATGTATGTATGTATGTATGTATGTATGTATGTATGTATGTATGTATGTATGTATGTATGTATGTATGTATGTATGTATGTATGTATGTATGTATGTATGTATGTATGTATGTATGTATGTATGTATGTATGTATGTATGTATGTATGTATGTATGTATGTATGTATGTATGTATGTATGTATGTATGTATGTATGTATGTATGTATGTATGTATGTATGTATGTATGTATGTATGTATGTATGTATGTATGTATGTATGTATGTATGTATGTATGTATGTATGTATGTATGTATGTATGTATGTATGTATGTATGTATGTATGTATGTATGTATGTATGTATGTATGTATGTATGTATGTATGTATGTATGTATGTATGTATGTATGTATGTATGTATGTATGTATGTATGTATGTATGTATGTATGTATGTATGTATGTATGTATGTATGTATGTATGTATGTATGTATGTATGTATGTATGTATGTATGTATGTATGTATGTATGTATGTATGTATGTATGTATGTATGTATGTATGTATGTATGTATGTATGTATGTATGTATGTATGTATGTATGTATGTATGTATGTATGTATGTATGTATGTATGTATGTATGTATGTATGTATGTATGTATGTATGTATGTATGTATGTATGTATGTATGTATGTATGTATGTATGTATGTATGTATGTATGTATGTATGTATGTATGTATGTATGTATGTATGTATGTATGTATGTATGTATGTATGTATGTATGTATGTATGTATGTATGTATGTATGTATGTATGTATGTATGTATGTATGTATGTATGTATGTATGTATGTATGTATGTATGTATGTATGTATGTATGTATGTATGTATGTATGTATGTATGTATGATTAGAAGCCATTCTTGTCTTGTCTTGTCTCCTCTTTTTAAAATCTTGGTTTTGAAAGCTCTAGAGAGTAGAGAGTGTGTGACTATATAGAATAAGAAAATCAACAAACAATAAAAGCAGCAGCCGATTTCATGTAATGCTAAAAATATCAGTTTTCACAAATCGCACATATATTTAATATGGTGGGATCTATCTCGATTCCAATGTTATAGTGATGAAATCGCTTTATTCGCTATCTAATATGGTGGGCCTAAAGGAAGAATCATCTGCAAGTGATTTAAATGGAGCTGTGATGTGATAGTGATTGTTCGCTTTTTAACTAGCAGTTGCGTCTGCAGCATGTTTGTTACTCTTGTTCATTTTATAAGGATTTATAAATTCTGCACAGCCTGTTTATAATGGAGTGCTTAAAGGAGTTTTATACAAGTTATGATGATACAAACTTAAGGTGGAATGGGGCTGATCTTTTGACTCAAGTTGGAAGTAAGTTTCTGCATGAAGAAAACGGGTTTGAGAACCAGATGGAACTGAAACTGCATCCCTTCTTTGCTTTCTTCCCTATGAGTCGTAAGAATATCACACGGTATGAACTACTTGCACTCATTCTTTTTTATTTTGTTCATTTTACAAGTGCCTTGATACCTGTATATTTTTTTGAAAAATATAGATATTTCACCCAACCTGCAACGGATGATGAAAATCAAAAGATTATTGATGAGGCAAGATAAATGCAAAGTTTTAAGCAGTTTAGTCGGTGTAATCATCAACTGGATTTCTACATGAGGTACAGATATTATTGAAGTCGTTTTTTTTTTCATTGAAACCGAGTGTATCAAGGCAATTGTTTGGTGATTTTGCTGACACAGTCTCTTAATTCATATGATCTTGTATTTGCAAGTCTTCAAACGTACTTGTTTATGGTTGAAACCACTCAATGTGTTGGTTTTGGGATGGGTCTTGGCATTCCCAATCTTATATATGATTGTGAAACATTAATCTTACCCGTCAGTTACTCATTACTCGTCAAGTTTGCAAATTTTCCTTGTAGGTATCAAAAGATTTTTGTTCAGTCTTGAGTTTATGTATGTGTGAAACATGATTAAAATCTTTACTCGTGAATATTTCTGGAAATTTTATTTTGTGCAGATAGGTTAAATCAAAAGAATCAAGTTCGTGTTATGGGTCAAATGGTTAAAAATGCATTGCATCCAGTTTAATCCCTAAAGGGTTAAGTGACTAAAACGGATATGTTATATAACACGTCAAGCAAGTACGTTTTATCTCTAACATGTCAAAATGTGTATATTAATATGAAACTTACGTGTTTGGTAATTTACTTGAAATTCTCTTGGCGTTTCCGCTTTTGGTTTTCATATATTGTGGTTTATTGTGTTAATATCTCTGAATTGAAATATTTTAAACAAAAATGAGCCACCTCACTGAGCTACAAGCTAACTCAAGGCGAGACGCATACGAGCTTAGTTTTTAGGTCAGTTGAAAACACCGAGTCAGGCCATGTTACTGCTGGCTCGAGTTGGAGGCGAGCTACATATGAGCTCAGTTTCTGTCTTGGCTGGAAATAGTAAGTCAATCTGCCTTGGCTCGACCCCGAGTTGGTGCTTTCAACATGTAATATGTCTATTAAGTTACTACTATTGTATTCATTTAGTTATATAATTACTTGGTATTAATATACCCAGCAACGTCGGCGGAATGGGCTCAGCTGGGGCTTCTGATGACTTTGTTGCAGGTTTATAGTGCAACTATTTAGTTGCAAGTAACATGTGGTTATTTTGATATCAATATTATTTCCATTTATCTTGCCTTTTATCTATATTTTACTACAAGTGCCCATGTATTGATCATATAGTTCACAAACACAAAACCAGATCATTCATAGAACTTTATTTCATTTTATTCAGATTTTTGAACCTCATTAAACATATGTTAGTACTTAGTGTTAGTAAAATATGGTTACAGTGATGCATTGGTTATATAAACATTCTTTGAGAATCGGTTAATCACATACTATAGCATAGTAAATTCATAAAAAAGGTCTGATGATCATTTACTTTGTAACATAAAGTCTCATGTGATAGGATAAAAATTATATGACATAACCGTATATGTTTTATTTATTTATTAATTTTTTTTTTTTTTTTTTGAACGGCGACACCCTGAAGACCCCTCGGATAAGAAGAGCAACATCAAGGAATTAACTAGGCAAACCCCATATTCGCGTAGGGGTGTAAACGAGCCGAGCCCGAGCTCGACCAGGCTCGAGCTTGGCTCGTTAGGTTTATATGAAGCTCGAGCTCAAGCTCGGCTCGGTTCGAGCCTACTTCTTTGAGCTCGAGCTCGGCTCGCGAGTAAAACCCAAAGCTCGAGCTCGGCTCGAACTATTTTGAGAACAACCTTAAACGAGCTAAAAGTTCGGCTCGAGCTCACTTCAACATCACTTAAACGAGCCAAAGCTCGGCTCTAGCTCGGCTCATCAATGTTATCATCATTATTAATATATTATATAAAAAAATTAAAATTTTGTATGGGCTCGTTTAGGCTCGCGAGCCTAAACAAGCTTTGTATTTCAGGCTCGAGCTCGGGCTCGATAACAAAACGAGCTCTATTTTGGGCTCGAGCTCGGGCTCGGGCTCGTTAAGGCTCGGCTCGTTCGAGCTATTAACCGAGCCGATCACGAGTAGCTCTCGAGCCTCTGGACTTGTTTACACCCCTATATTCGCGCAGTAAAAATAATTCTTCATCCACAAACTTAATTTTTTGTTGGACATCTTGTTCACATAGTTGTGTAGGCGATGGAGATACATGTTCTCGGTTCGTATTGTAAAGAAATGATTTTCATACAAAATTTTAGAGTACTTATTTGAGATTTCTAGAAAAAAAAACCATGGATGTTAATTGTGAGGAATGATATATTATTCCCTTTTGGATGAGTTGAAGAGAGGGGGGGGGGGGGGGGGCGGCAGTGGCGGAGCCAGAAATTTTTTGTTATGGTGTCTTTTTTTTATGGATACCCCGGTTTATAGTAACCCAGAGTCGAACTTTTTGGATCGATTCAGATCTAGTCGGGTCAAATCACATAATAAAAGCAAATATCACATTAAAAGTACAATTTCATTAAATAAAAACACATAATAAAATTACAAAGTCATTTGAAATATATTAAAAAAATGCATTTAATAGTTGCTATGTACGCATTTTAATATTTTGAAAACGATTCATAATGTTTTCAATGACAACTTGCAAAAAAAAACCTATTTTTCATTATAACAAACAAGTGCACGCATCATTCAAATTATCATCAAACATCCTGTTGGGTTAAACTTGTTAGGTTAAACAATTGAAACAAAACCAATTAGACATAGGGCTATAATGCTTACTGTATTAGAAAAAATAAAAATTAAGGATAGGCCTTTAATGATTTAAAGTATATTAATTAAATTCAAGTAACTGGGCTTAATTTTTGAAATATAAATTTGTTTGTTATGTAATTCTTTTAGAAGAAAACAAAACAATTGTGTCATTTGTAAAAAGACAATGATGTCGCTCGTAAAAAAACAATGGTGTCGCTCGAATTTTTCCTATTATATATTATATTTGCTACACAAAATTCAATGGTGTCGGACGACACGTTGTTCAAAGTGTGGCTCCGCCACTGAAGGGAGGGAGGAAGAGAGAGAGAGCGAGCTTGGGTTGGACCACGCTCATGGGCTCCAATAGTCAAGTAAATCATGTAAATGTGAGGTGAGATGAGTTGCACAAACAAGTTTTTGAGCCCAAACCAATTCAGTTTCGCTTAAAGGTGATCAAAACCGATTTTTGCCAAAGTTTTTGAGCCCAAACCAATTCGGTTTCGGTCAAAGGTGATCAAAACCGATTTTTGCCAAAACAGGTTTTAACAGGGGAGTTCTCAAACCAATATCAAACTGGCAGTATGGAATAATTGGTTAATTTTGGCTTGGGTTAAAGTTGGTTCAAGTTTGCAAACTGGTTCTTTTGTTTACCTCTCGGTGGGATGTCATACATATCATCGTTTTTAGATTAAACTGTCATTTTCATCTTCGTGGTTCAGTCATTTCCGTCACTTTCATACAAAAAGTTAGAAATAAAAAAAAAAAAAAACTTAAACAAAGGCTTTATGAGACCTTTGTACCATTCATTATTCGTTCACTTATGGGGTTTGATTTAAGCTAAGACACAAAATTATATATGGGCATTGAATCTATGATTTTATTTATTTATTTGTTTTTTTTTTTTTTTGTTTTTTTTTTTTGTTAAAATTCAAGTTTCTAATACAAAACATCTTTAGTCGAGTCCAACACGTATGTCAATCAAAAACTTAAAACTGAAAATTGAGTCCAACACGTATGTCAATTATTCAATTTATAACTGAAAATGTTTAGAGTCAAAATGCGACTTTAATTTTTTTCCTTTTATATGGGAAAATGGCCAACCAACTATTGAAAAGTATTCGATTTAGTGTTAGCAATCATTGTATCCATTCCCCCTTTTTAAATCATAAATTATTATAATATATTATAGAATCTTAATTTACGAACACATGTTTTAATTTCTATAATTCAAGTGTAACACTGTTTTCATCTTTTGATTGTAAAAAGATAATACACTTAAAAAATGTTTAAATTTTTAAATCACATCTCCGTCAAATAGGGAAAAAAAACGTATTGAGATGTTTTTGACCGATAAATATTAGAGTTTGGATAAAACTAGAACATTGACCCGCGCGCGTTGCGTCGCGGCCAACGAAATTGACACGCTGTTGATCAGATTCACATTTACAATGTGTTAAAAATGTTTTTGTCGGTTAAGTCTGTATAACTATCGTATACAAATAAGTAATTCACCAAATAAGCTCAATACAATTAATGGTATCATAATTACTACGTTACGTGACTTGTATCCATATAAATAACATATCTTGTTAGGCCCCTGCGTTGCGGCGGGGGCATAAGACCCGTGACAAATAGCACCAACGCTACACTATAGCCAACGACCACCAACATTGAAGTTGTGGCTTTTTTATGTGGAGAAATTAAACCGACATATAAAACATAGAAAATAATAATTAACTCGATTTAGGACTCGCGCGTTGTGACGAACTTATTAAACGGGAAAAAGTAGACGGCGTAAATACACTGAACCACACACGTACGCTACGCCATGTTCACTCGCAAAATTTAGAACGAAGTGTATAACAAAACGTAAAATCGTTGATCCACACACAAATTGTGCCGTGTTAACTCACAAAATTTAGAACCAAATGTAAAATCGAAAATTTTGCAAAATATGAAAAACATAGGGGATCAAAGTTGAAAATAAAAAAGTTGTGAGGTTAAATTGGAAAAACGAAAAACTTTGGATTAAACCTACAATATCAAGTACTTTTGGGTTTAACGTGAAATATCAACATTTTTTTTTTGTTTGAAAAACCCCCCAAAACATAGGGTACAACACCTAATGACTTCATTTGTTGCTAATTTATATGATGTAAATATCTAGCATGTTTTTTTATAGGGAAACATCCACTAAAAAGTGAGTTTTATCTGAGTAGCCTAATAAAGAGTGTGATGACGATGTGGCACTTTTTATAACTAGGAAGGAGGGTATTTTGGTACTATAAAATTTTAGTCCTTGTAGTAGTATGAAAATGACATGTTACACCCCTTTGTTTTCTCAAAAATATAACAAAAAAAATCTAGTAAAAAAATTGAACACAAAAAATCAAGAACAAAAAATTATGGCGTAAAAAAATTTGGTACGAAAAAATATACCACAAAAAATTCAGCACAAAAAAATCAAGTACGAAAAAATTCAGCAAAAAAATTTAAGACAAAAAATGGAGCACAAAAATAATTCAGCACAAAAAATGTTATACAATATAGAAATACAACACACTTTTTAGTTTTTTTAGTTGTCATATTTGATATGACAATATGGTACTCAAAAAATGTTATACAATGTAGAAATACAACACACTTTTTAATTTTGTATAAAAAAATTATGAACGTTTAAAAAACAGGGATAGAATATGCATGTGCCTTGAGAGAGAAAGTAAAAAAATTGCAGACTTGATCCTAGTGATTTACTAATTACACGCGTGGTACCAAAACTTGTCAAAAATGAACTCGCTAGGTCCCCAACCCTAACATCAGTTAAATATCTCTGTTAAAACATTTCATGTGTTTGGCGTGTGAGGGTAATTTGGTCTTTTTAGTCTAGCCCATTATAAAAAGAGTTAAATACCTGGTTGGTCCCATCCCACCTCCTTCTTCTTCCCCAAACCAGTAAACCACCACCACCATCTCATCTCCTCCGCCAAATATCCACCGCCACTGAACTCCCACACACCACCGTCATTTTGTTTTGCTTCCGTAGCCAAGTCTTGCAACTCTGAAGAACACACGAACATTTTGATATTTTATAATTTGTATGGACTAATAATATGTTTGATACTGTGTTGATATTCGACTAACAATATATCAATACCAACAGAAAAAAAGTAAAATAATAGCATTTGGAACAAATAAATTCAGCAATGGCGGTGTTATGAGGAGTTTCAGTGGTGGTGGGTATTTGGTGGAGGAGATGAGATGGTAGTGGTGGTTTGGGGAAGAAGAAGGTGGGTGGGGTGGGACCTACCAGGTATTTAACTCTTTTTATAATGGGTTAGACTGAAAAGATCAAATTACCCTCACATGCCAATTGCCAAGCACATTGGGTGTTTTAACAGAGATATTTAACTGATGTTAGGGCTGGGGACCAAGCGAGTTCATTTTTGACAAGTTTTGGTACCACGCGTGTAATTAGTAAACCACTAGGACCAAGTCTGCAATTTTCGCAAACCACAGGGACCAACCAAGCATTTAACTCGAAAGTAAATAAATAGGATTTTTCAAAAGTATCTTTACACTCCTCATTTTTCCTACATTTTCATCCTAACCCGAAAAATAATTTGTTAAGATTCGTTATCATCTTAATTAGGCAAAACAAACTTTTTTATTTGATCTTACCCTTATTTTTTACTATAGAAGTGTAACTAAAGTTAGGTTTTTTAATAAAAAAATAATTTAATGGTTAGGTTAGTGTGTTTTTTACTATAGAAGTGTAACAAAATTTAGGTTTTTTCATTAAAAAAATAATTTAATGGTTAAGACCTTCCACTTTTCAATCTAGGTGTTTATGAGTTTTTTTTATGAATTGAAGTTTATATGGATGAAGAGAGTAAAAGAGAAAATATTCATCTTTTAGTGTGTATTTTTTTTAGTGACAAACGCAACCGAAATAATCCTAATTAATCTCCTTTGCCCAAATAACATCTATGTTTATTATTTGTTAAATTATACCATAAAATAGAGAATTGTATTTTATTTTATTTTACGTAATTACGGTATTGCTATATATGTTTTTTAAATGGAGTTTTTTAGAGATGTAACGCACCACCGTGTGACGGTGCTCCTACCCATTTACACACTTCGCTTAACCCATTTATACGTGTTCAACGCACTTACACGGTGTATATGTGTGTTTTTATTTGTATGAATTTTCATTATGCATTACATGGTGTGGATGTGTGTGCGTCAAAGATCTACGTACACAAATGACGGTGAATACTTCTCACTCATATACACGTGTTGTCTCCTGGTATCTTCCTTTTTGTTATTTGTTAATTGACATAACTTTAAAAAAAAGTTACTAATTCATCACCTTTTAAATCATCTTTTAATCTTTTTTATTGTATCACATGAAAAAAAATACTTCTTATCTTGTAATCTTGTCATATTTCCAGCGTTATAAGCATATTAGTTGGTTATCCATAATTAATACTAATATTTATTAAAAGTTCTTTACCTTTTAATGATCAAAGATAAAAATTTATTACTCTTTAATGATCATTTTCAAAAAGTTTTTACTATTTAATGATCATAAGTACATGTCTCTAAATCAGTTCATAACCATAAGTCTAATTTTCTTTTTAAATTAATGAGCATCAGTACATGTCTCTAAATCAGATTATAACCATAAGTCTAATTTTCTTTTTAAATAATAAAGAAATACACCTCGGAGAAATATGAGCTCAATGGTGCATGCATTTGACTTTACAAATAAAAACTAGAACTAAATCAAATCAAATCTTGCCCCTTTGTATTATTGAAATTATTAATATACGGTCAAACAGTTATACCACAAAATGTATTTTTTTTCTTTTGTAAAGCTAAATATTAATAATTTACTGTTATATTTTCTTGTTTGAACAATTATAGTTGTCGATTCTTTTTTTTATTATAAAAAATTGTTGTACATCGTTTCAGTATAAGTGTTAGTTGGGTATGTTTAATAATGGGTACTTTTAAAGTATTCAAATGTGTGTGTATATATATATATATATATATATATATATATATTGTTACAGAGTGAATACCAGTGTATTTGTGAATTGAGTGAACAAATCTTGGCTATTGATTTACTTCATCAAATCGTGAAATACACTATTGTATTTTCATCATCAAATACTGATCAAATCTTGGTCATTGATTTACATTTGTGTATTGATAATCAATAGCTAAGATTAGTTTACACAGTTCACTATCAAAGGGGTTGTTCACAAATGAACCTAACCCTATATATATATATATATATATATATATATATATATATATATATTGAAGATACTGTATATTAATTCAAAAGTGTGAAAAGTGTGGGAAATA
>JARYGA010022890.1:0-105923 GCA_030545235.1 Helianthus tuberosus
AATGTCCTCTTCCTGTACTTTTAATTGATGATATCCTGACCTTAAATCGATTTTTGAGAAAAATCGTTCTCCTTGCAACTAATCAAACAGATCATCAATTCTTGGTAATGGATACCGATTCTTAATTGTGACCTTATTCAATTCACGGTAGTCAATGCACATACGCATTGATCCGTCCTTCTTTTTGACGAATAAGATTGGCGCTCCCCATGGGGATGAACTTGGTTGTATGAATCCTTTCTCTAACAATTCGTCTAATTGTTTCTTTAGTTCTTGCATTTCAGCAGGTGCCAAACGGTAAGGTGCTTTGGCAATTGGTGTTGTCCCTGGTATTAAATGGATTCTGAATTCAACTTCTGTATTTGGAGGTTGTCCTGGTAATTCTTCTGGAAATACATCTGAAAACTGAGATACTACTGGGATATCCTTTAATTCTTTTCCTTTAGTGTTAGTGATTATAGAAATCAAATATACTAACGATCCTTTTCTTATGTAACTTGCTGTTTTCATCACAGAGATGAATTTAGTGGATCTAGAGGTTTTATATCCTTTAATTGTGATCTTTTCACCCTTTGGTGAATTTACTTGTATTGACTTTTGATCACACAAAATACTGGCTTTATTGGTTATTAACCAATCTATTCCTAACACGACATCAAATCCTGCCAAATTCATGGGGTAAAGGTTTGCAATAAATTTCTGATTTAGAATTTCTATTCTTGCTCCCTGCAAGATCTCAAAAATTTTAATGGTTTCACCATTTGCTGTCTCTACTAGACATTCTTGTGGAAGTTTAGTTAATGATTGATTGAGAAGTTTGCAAAATGAAGTATTAATAAAACTTTGGTTTGCACCAGAGTCAAATAATACTTTAGCAAAAATATCATTAACTAAAAACGTACAAGTGATCACATCCAGGATCATCTTTGCTTCTTCTGCAGCCAGAACAAATGCTCTAGCATTTTTGGTATTCTTGTTATTCGTGGCTGGAGCTAACTTTGGACAGTTAGGCTTGATATGACCTTGTTCTCCGCAGTTGTAACATATCCTATTGTTAGCTTTCTTCCTGCAGTCTTCTTCCTTGTGTCCCGATAATTTGCAAAAGTTACAGTATATGGAGCATTTTCCTGAATGATTCCTTTTGCAATTCTTACAGTTGGGTGCAGAGGTAGAGCCTACATTTTTCCCACGGTTAAAATTTCCAGAACGAAATTCTTGTGTAAGCTTCTGGGTTAGGTTTCTTCTTTGATCCTCTTCTTGCGTACGAACTAATTCATCTTTCAAGGTGTTGGCTAGTTCTACAGCTTCTTCTATGGTTTGAGGTCTAGCTGCCTTGACTACATGCCTTATCTCCCCGATTAATCCCCAGATGTAACGGGAGATTAACACTGGTTCAGGTGAAGCAAGGGTTGGCACTATTCAAGCATATTCAAAGAATAACTTAGTGTATCCCTTACTATCCACACCAGTCATTCTAAGGTTTAAGAACTTATTTGCGATCTGTTCTTTTTCATTAGGAGGGCAAAATTTCCTTTCTACCATGTTTTTAAACTCCTCCCATTCCAAATTATAAATCCTATTACTTCCTCTAGATTGAAGGATAGTGTTCCACCATTCTAGTGCTGAATTCTTAAATAGGTTAGAAGAAAACATTATCTTATCTTCTTCTGCGCACTTGCTTATTCTTAAGACTGTCTCAGTCTTTTCTATCCAGCGTAGGGTTGCAATGGCCCCTTCGTTGCCCGAGAATTCCATTGGTTTACAAGACCAGAATTCTTTATAAGAACAACCGTAAGACACGGTTCTTCTTCTTTTGGGAATGGGCATTTGAAGTACGGGTCCATTGTTCACGCTATTTTCAGGTTCAGAGGGTCGCTTGCTATCATGTTTACTTTTATTTTCTGCTTCTCTAACTGTTTGAATAATATATGGCATCGCATCTATTATTCCTTGTGCTACTATGTGTTGGATGGCACTTTTGTCTACTTGATTTCCATTGTTATCATTGTTCTGATTATCGTTATTCAGATTATTGTCATTTTGGTTTTCCGGGTTATTATCCAGATTCTCTTGATTCACTTGGTCGACCATCTGAATTTTAAACATTTTCCAATTATTAATATCACAGAATAATTAATAGTTTAAGTAACAACCACACAATACACATATTGGTCAAAAACCGTCGAGCATTGCGACTTTACTCTTTCTATATAGTATGCGTCAAATACACACTAAAACAGGAATTAAAAATTACAACACTATTATGCATCACTAACCACAAAGTGGTCTATACTACAATATGTTATTATATATATATATATATATATATATATATATATATATATATTTCATACAAACATATTATATATTATTGTATTATTATTATTACCAACTCCACTACCATCTTCATGGATATGGATTTCTCCCGAAATCCATCTGACGCTCGTCATATTTCCAGACGAGTTGTTCTCCTACATACCTCATCCTCTCACTACTCTCTAAGATTTCTTCTCCGAAAGTTCGGAGTTCTTGCAAATTCTCTGCACTCATTGGGGGTGCAGGTGCAGGTGCTGGTACTGGATCTGGATACTGGGGCATGGGATTCTCCTGAGGGTACGGATTCTCTAAAATCTCCCTAATATATTCATCGTTGTCATAATAGGGATCTAGAGGGTCCAGACCTGGATACGCTGTTATGTTTGGCAAGGTTTCGTCGTTTAGATGGTAGCGTGGCACATAATCCCTAAGATCATCAAACCATGGATCATAATTTGGGTCTAAGGGATTAGGGACTGGTATCCTAGGTATTTCCTTAGGGTTGAAATCATGCATTTCTACCTCCATCGGCTGAGTGGGAATTAAAGGTAAGGGTTGTGGGGCTACTAGTTGTTCCAGACTTGGGTCGGCAGCAGTTGTTGCTAGGATATGGAAATTAGCTAAGCTCCTATTAAGCATATCCTGTGTATGGGCATCTGACTCTCGCTTAGCGGCTACTAGGACTCTTTGCTGTTGCAACTTTCGCATTCTTTTTCTACGCTCGAAGGCTCCCTTACTGAACCATCCTCTCTTTTTCTGAGGGAATGGCTCTTCAGACTGAGCTTTAAAGGCAAACATCCCTTCTTCCTGATCAGCGGAATACCCAGAGAGGGTAGGCTGGGAAGAACTACTTTCACTCCTAGGTGAATCGGACAACTGACGATACACGTCTGAAGGTCCTTGATTACTCATACTGTAAACTAACAAATAGTCAAATAACACATAACAATAAAATACAGATATTCACGCATTTTCAAAATTTATTTCCTAACAATTTAGATAATATATTGATGTTAGCAGAACACTCTTGTGGCTGAATCAGTGGCTAAGCTCTGATACCACCTTCTGTCGCAACCCTCGCCCCCTTATCTGTCCCGGGAACGGGCGGCCGCGAACATAATGATGTGGTGGTATCATTTATTAATTTGGTAGCGGAAATTACATCAGGACCGTAGTTAGGAAATGTTTATCAGAGTAAAACCACCATATTTTATATTAATAACCACATGGGTAAACCCAAGTTTCTTTATTACAATACGTTTATAGGGATAAACCCTATTTTATTGAATTTAAAACATCGTCTTTTAGATAACTTTTATAGCCACATTTTTCCAAGCCGTCAGTGCTTTCTAGCTGGCTTTTTCCTAATTGGCTTTCACATTGTGTTACCTGAAACGCGTTTTAAAAACATTTGTCAGTGGGAAATACTGGTGAGTGAATCCCAGTTTAATCAAGAAGAGTTTTATCAATTAACACAATATTGAGAACGATCACAATGTTTATTTCTACACAATTACTCATTTAGTACTGTCAATCTTGACTGGTGGGTCATATTACACATTGGCTAACTCGTTGTCCAATTGTAACGTGTTCCACATTTTGTATACAAAACCCCAACATACCGGCAGTAATTGAAGAACTACAAGGACTCAATCACTGCTTAATCACATTGTAAAACATTTAGGGTTTTGTAAAACAGAGTACAAAAAGATTTACAAAAAGCGGATAAACTCACATTGCTGTTTTAGACTTCTTCTAGGGTTTCCTGATGGTAATCTATAATTTACACAAATTTACATATGTTAGTATAATAACCCTTTAATTATATTAACGATACCCTCCCCGAGACGGTATTCCAACAACTACGTCGAGCAGAACCACGACAGCTGTTACGGAACCCTGGATCGATCGGGCAGCGTATCTAATACGTAACTGGGGTTATAATACTTACAACGGAGCAGAACTTCGTTAATTAGGGGATATAATACCCGTATATTATGCCTACTTCTCATAAATTCGCTTAGAAAGAAAAGAATTGAGCGACGGAAAACAAAATCCCGATGCCTTCTTATATAGGGCTGAAATCCAAGTCTCTCGCGGCCCGCGTAAGGTTAGGCTTAGGCCTACGCGGCCCGCGTACTAGGGGGTTCTAGGCGTAGGTGATCCGGGTCATGACTAGGTTCAACACGTTGCTTGACACGTGTCAACACCAGGGCTCGCCTGACCCTAGAGCTGTCGCGGCCCGCGTAAGCTCAAGAGATGGCTTACGCGCCCCGCGTAAACTACATTTTTCTTGTTTTTTAATTATTTTTAATGATATTTCATATTTTGGGCTCGGTTTTCACATACGGGGTGTATTTTAAGACATATAGGGGTATTTTAAAATATATTAGGGCGTTAGAAAAATTTCAGGAGGGTTGTTATAACGTGGTAAACGAAGATGGAATTCATGTGGATCCCACCAAGATCGAGGCGATTAAGAATTGGGAAACTCCGAAGACGCCAACCGAAATCCGACAGTTTTTGGGCTTAGAAGGGTTTTATCGCAGATTCATTGAGGATTTTTCAAAAAGCTCTCAACCGCTGACCTCCCTTACTCAAAAGGATAAGAAGTATGAATAGGGAGATAAACAAGAGGAAGCTTTTCAGCTGCTCAAGAATAAGCTTTGCGATGCACCTATATTATCCCTACCCGAAGGCACCGATGACTTCGTGGTATACTGTGACGCCCCGCGTCAGGGATTGGGCTGTGTGCTAATGCAGCACCAAAAGGTTATCGCTTATGCATCGCGCCAACTGAAGATTTATGAGAAGAACTACACCACGCATGATTTGGAATTAGGAGCAGTCGTGTTTGCTTTGAAGATTTGGCGGCATTACCTTTATGGTACCCGATGCACGATCTTTACAGATCACAAGAGCCTACAGCACATATTTGATCAGAAAGAGCTTAACATGAGACAGCGACGATGGGTAGAGTTGTTAAATGATTATGATGGCGAAATCAAATATCACCCAGGAAAGGGGAATGTGGTAGCAGACGCCTTAAGTCGGAAAGAGAGGATTAAGCCCATAAGGGTTAGGGCTTTGGAGATGATTATTCAGACAGACCTCTCGTTGCGTATTCGCGCTGCACAGAGAGAAGCTCTTAAGAAAGAAAATTTAAAGGCTGAATATCTCCGTAGGATGGAGATAAAGCTTGTACCCAATGAGGAAGGAACCTTGTGTTTTATGGGACGAATTTGGGTTCCTCTTTTTGGTGGTCCTAGGGATGTTATTTTTGATGAAGCTCATAAATCGAGGTACTCGATCCACCCAGGATCGGACAAGATGTACCAAGATTTGAAGGATTACTATTGGTGGCCAAGACTTAAGGGCGATGTGGCTACTTATGTTGGGAAGTGTTTGACTTTTGCCAAGGTGAAGGCTGAGTATCAGAAACCTTAAGGTCTCCTACAGCAACCTGAGATACCCATGTGGAAATGGGAGCAGATCTCAATGGATTTCATAACGAAGTTGCCCAAGACTCCCAGAGGTCATGATACGATTTGGGTAATCGTGGACCGTTTGACAAAGTCTGCGCACTTTTTTCCGATCAGAGAAAAGGATAACACAGGTAAGCTAGCTGAGCTGTACCTAAGGGAGATAGTCGCACGTCATGGAGTGCCTGTCTTGATTATATCTGATAGGATGGAAGATTTGTGTCAAGGATTTGGCTATCCTTTCAAGAAGCGTTTGGTTCACGGTTGAATCTGAGTACTGCCTTTCATCCACAGACGGACGGTCAAAACAAAAGAATGATTCAGACGTTAGAAGATATGCTACGTGCTTGCGTAATGGACTTGGGTGGCAGTTGGGACACTCACCTACCTTTGGTTGAGTTCTCCTAAACAACAACTACCATACAAGCATCCAAGCTGCACCGTTTGAGGCTCTCTACAGACGCAAGTGTTGATCACCGTTATGCTGGGCAGATGCAGGTGATAGACAGTTGGTTGGTCCCGAACTGGTCCAAGAGACAACAGATAAGATTATGCAGATCCGAGAGCGCATCAAGGCGGCTCGTGATTGACAAAAGAGTTATGCAGACCAAGGACGAAAACCTTTGGAATTCGAAGTGGGTGATATGGTTTTGTTGAAAGTCTCACCTTGGAAAGGTGTGGCATGCCTTGGGAAGCGTGGTAAGTTAAACCCACATATATCAGACCGTTCAGAATTCTGGAAAGGGTTGGTACTATAGCATACAAGTTGGAGCTACCAGCAGAACTTAATGGTGTTCATGATACATTCCATGTATCTAACCTGAAGAAATGTCCAACACAAGAAACAGTGGTTATCCCTGCTGATGAAGTTCACATTGACGACACACTCCACTTTACCGAAGAACCCATTGAGGTTACAGATTGGAAAGTTAACAAGACTCAGAGGAGTAGTGTTAAGCTTGTCAAGGTATGATGGAACGCGCGTCACGACCCAGAGTTCACTTGGGAACGTGAAGATCGTATGAAAGAAAAATACCCGCATTTGTTCCTCAACTCCCCTGCAGCTAGTAGTAAGGCTTAAAATTTCAGGACGAAATTTTCTTAACAGGGGGAGAATGTGACAACTGTTAAAATTTCAGGTATCCGTACAACCATTAAACCATGATTAGTGCTTAATGACTGTGCTGCATTACAATTAATGACTTGAATTGCTTTCTGATTACTGCTTTATACATACATGTGCATCACATATTGCAAATGACATATCATTTTTGCATGAGAGCTTTATTGACTCAAATGATGCACGAAACACAGTTAGCACAGTTATCAGACAAATCAGAAAAATGTTGACGGAGTTCAGTACATAGACAAACAAGGTGTTGAGACACATAATGGGCCAGAAACCAAGTATGACACTAGTATAGTGTGTAGGAAAGTAAGGATCACAAAACTTCCTTCCTATAGATAGTTTAAGTGCCGGAAAGTGCCTAAAACTCACATAAACTGCAGAATTCTACAGAAAATCAGCAAATTCAGCATTTTAACACTCTAGTATCATGCAGAAATATGGTTAAATGGTCCTGAATGCTTTCCTAAGTGTCGGGAATCAAAACTGTCACAAAAGGGTACATAAAGCACACTAAACTGCATAGTTTAGCACCTTAACGAACCGGTAACCAACCGAACAACCAGACACTACCCGAAACACCAAATTTTCACTAGAAGCACTGTTTTAACATTACCAAGCTAGTTATGGTCCCCGAACATCATAACACATCACATAACATCTAGTAACTAATACACCTAACCAAATACTTGATTTCTAACTATGAACTAACTAATTGATTTAAACCTAGACCTATACCCCCCCCCCCACCTAGTAAACGTCCAACAAGGGCCCCACCTTGTGATTTTCTTATGTTATAAAATTAGATTATGTTGGACCTTTTATAAACACATTAACCATGAGATAACACTAGTGTTTGAAGTGTTATAAGTAACCACATGATTAAGACCTTCATTATCATTTCACAAAACAACACCACACTTCTCCTTCCTCCTCTTCACCTCTCGGCCGACCACCCACCTCCACACACCACCATTTTTCCTTCAACTTCCATACATTCTACACATATACAAGGGTTCTAGAAGACACATAAGGAAGCTTGGAGCCTTTGGAAGCTAAAGGACCTTCACCATTTGCTTTTATCCACTTCATTTCTTCTCTTGATCATCCCTAGCCTTGAGCTAGTAGTAAGAACACTAAACTCTTCATTTTTCATCATATTTTGTTGGTTAAAAGAAGATACATGATGTTAATCTTGAAGAACACTAAGAAACAAGAACATGAAACATGAACATAAGCTTAATATCTTAAGAAATCATGTTGTTTAGTGTTGAATGTGCTACTTGATGATTGATTGTTTATGTTAATGATGTAGATCATCATATGATCTTGCTAGATGATGATTAAAAACATAATCTAGAAAGATGAGAGGATGAAAATGTTAGAGATCAATGGATCATCCTCACTTAAATCATGAACTTGAAAGAATATATTGTTTCCTTGTGAAATGATGATCAAAGTAAGATGTAAGTCTTGTAAATCTAATATTTCAAGAATGATTTTTCAAGAAACCAAGTTAAAAATAAAAAGTTTACTTAATCTTGGTTCTTAAAGAAATCAACCATGTTTTTAAAGGTTAAACAAGTGTAGAAACACATATGTAACAAGAAAAATCCAAGAAGAAACATTTTTAGAAAATGTGATTATAAGTTGTAAAGAACTAACTTCTTTAAAAATGATGTTTTTAAAGAAAGAACCACACTTTAAAGGGTAACAAGGCTTACTAAATACACTAGTAAGTTACTACACATTTTTATAAATTTTCAAGTTCATGAAGTGGTAGTTTATGCTTGTTTTTTTGCAAAATTGGTAAGTGTAGATTGTTTATTGTTGATTGTGTTGATTTAAAAAAGAAAATGATATGCATTGAAGGCATGGAAACCTCCATTTTTAGGGGAAACTATGACAAATTTTTTTAGAAATTAAACACTTAGAAAAATATTTTTAAACAAATATTTACAAGTATGTTTCAAACCATGAATTTTTACATAAAATTTGCCATAATTTTTGTTACAAAAATTACAAATATTGGAGGTTGGTTTTCATAAATAAAAGTTACTAAATATGTATTTAGGAAATATATATTTAGAAGTCACCATGTGTGTGATTATTTGTATATTATGTGTATTAGTTATATTATTTTGGGACTTGAAATAATATAACTCATCAAAATACCAAGAAATTACAATCCAAAATATTACCAAAATTCCAAGGAATAAATATACAAAGAATACCCAAAATATCGGTGAAACCGAACAAAGGAATATAACTTGCAAAATATTCCGGAAATTTATTTCATAAGTATATTTTGGAAACTAATATTTTGGACACCATGTGAATGAAAAGATGATTTTTACAATTATTACAAAATTATATCATATTTTTTACAAGAAGAAAATATATTATTTTTTGGTGAACAAATATATATTTTCTTGGAATTAATGGAAGATATATTATTTTTTTGGAAGAAAATATATTTTCTCAAATAAACTTGAAATATATTATTTTTGGATGAAAAATAAGTTTAAATATATATTTTCCGAGTTAGACTTGAAAATATATTATGTTTAGGACTTATATGGAAATACAAATACTTTTGATATTTCTTAAAATATATATTTTGCAAATATATATTGATGAATTTTTATTAAAGATATTATTCCAGAAAAGTTAATACAAAATTAAGTATAAGAATACTTAACAATTACAAGAAAATATTTATTCTCGTACGTAAAAGTATATTATTTTAACTATTATTCCAAAATTTGATTAAGAGTTAATTACATAGTTAGTCCCTGTGGTTTGCACAAAGTAACATACTTAGGTACTAATAGTTTAAAATAACATTCTAGGGTATTAACTTTTCATTTTGTAACGTTTGGGGGTATTAAGCTTATTTGTAGGCTTAAAATCACATTCTGTTAGTACCTAAGTATGTTATTTTGTGCAAACCACAGGGACTACCTATGTTACTACCTTAGAAGTTAATACCTCCAAACGTTACAAAATGAAAAGTTAATACCCTAGAAGGTGATTTTATACTATTAGTACCTAAGTATGTTATTTTGTGCAAACCACAGGGACTAACTATGTAATTAACTCTTTGATTAATATAATTTAAGTTAAAATATCTGTTATTTTAACAAATAATTATATAACTTGGAATAATATTGAAGACACTGGGAAACGTAACTCAAAGACACTAATTAATACAAAGTCAAGGCACGACCCGCTTGTCTAATAAACCGTAGTACGTTGTAGGTAGTCGTGTACACTAGGAGAAGCTTTGAGTTACCGTTGGTTGCGAAGAACACAAGACTGTGAGTTCATGTCCCCCTTTTCTTATAATTGTTTTTGTTTTATAACTTCGGGGGTGAAGTACATGTTACAAAATGTTTACAAACGATTATAATTGGTATGGTTAGCTAAGGAATGCATTGTTAGATCATGTGAATGGGTAGGCGCACTCCTAAGACCATTAATCCTCGTGTTAGGACCGATGGACATGAGTGATAGATCTATTTGGGTGTATCCAGCCCACACCCATGTGGACCGACGTTTGGCCCATGAGGTGACTATGTTTTGTAGCCGGAGGCCCGGTATAAAATCTGCTAGGTTTGAGCCTTCCTACGCCGTTACACACATGTTAATGGCCTTGCAAACCATTAATTGATCTGTTTCCTTGTTTGCTTTCATACCAAGGTTTACAAAACATACATACTTATAAAGATTACAAAGGTTTATTCGTGCACACATACAAACACATGAACTCGCTCAACTTTTGTTGATGTTTTCAAACTACATGTATTTCAGGGAATTAAATGTGGATCTGGCGGGCGTTTGGAAGTTTCAAGTAATGTTGAGAATAAAAGATGTCATCCGAAGTCCAAGGATTTGAATAGTGTGTCTTATCCTAGATAAGACACACCTTTCAAAGTCCGGTTTTATTTTAAGTCTTTTGTCGAGTCCTTATAGAACTCTAAAACAATTTGCATGGTTTGTATTATGGATTTGAAGTCTGTGTTGGATTTCTAAACAATGTTGTTGATATGTTTTAAAACGTAAATTAATGGATGGACATCTTTAGTTTTATCATATGTTGTTTGTTATGGTTGAATGTAATGATATTAAGCAAGTCACACATAATCACGCTTCCGCAAAAGTCAGGGTGTGACACCTTGGGTCGTACGGGATTTTTCTTCGAACCCGAACCTCTTTTCTTCGAACCCGAACCTCTCTTGCTTGAACATTCCATCTTTGTATTGAATTTGGATTTGAAGGAAGTAATGATTTTTTTTTTTGGAAGAATGTTTGAATTTGTAGAATGTTTGGTATATAGTGGGGGAATATTTGGATTTTATAAAAAAAAAAAGCCCTCAACCTCAAACGGTCATATTCACAACCCCCAACGTTCCTTTTTTTGAAAATCAACGCGTGAAAAATCTCATGCATGAAACATTGAGGTGGCGGCGGTGTTTTGTTATTTAACACTCGTGAAGAAACTCCATCACAGCTCCACCCCGCCTGCCCTTATAAGACCATGTGTAGTGGTTTAGTGAATAATGCCCCCACTCTTGGGCATTTTCGCCATGTGGCAATCCAGTCAGCAAGGTGGCATTATTGTGCGTTTTTACGAAAGGGGCGTAGTGGAATAATGCCCAATAATGCCCCAACCAATAATTACACAATTGTTATTTTTTTTAATTAAAAACTAATAATTCTTCATTAAATAAAACAAAAATTACCATACTAAAAAATTACATTGCAAAATTTTAGGTTTTATAAAAGACCCAAATGAGACATTTAATAAACAAAACTTTAAGGACTGATATAACATTTTTAAACTTGAAATATTAAAGGTTTTGAAGCTTAGAACCTTTTTTTTAAATAGAATCAAAGTGCAGGGACTGAATGTGCAAAATCATCTTCTTCTTCCTCACAACAACCTGCAACATCATCTTCTTCAATCTTCTTCTTCCTTTAAATACAAATATTATTTCTTTTGTTTTTTTTAATTAAAACTAATTATACACACACATGGCAAGGTCCTATTGGGCAAACAAAATCTTCTTCTTCCCCTTTCAGTGTGTTTCAAATCACGTGGGGGAGTTTTTTTTTTGCGAAAACTGCTGAATCACGCCGTGGGGTGTGGGGGGAGGGCGTGTTTGGGGGTAGAAAACGCCAGATATCAGCTGACTACGGGTGGTCTAATTGCA
This sequence comes from Helianthus tuberosus, assembly GCA_030545235.1. NCBI lineage: Eukaryota > Viridiplantae > Streptophyta > Magnoliopsida > Asterales > Asteraceae > Helianthus > Helianthus tuberosus. Next base: position 12,141 of record JARYGA010022890.1, read on the forward strand.
ACCAAATTATAAATACTGATGGATTAGTTTGCTATTTAAAAATATATAAAAAATAGATTTCTACCTTTTTATCATAAATAAACAAGGTGAATTAGGGTACACGGGGTGGTCCGTGATACCACCCCATCACTCGTTAAATTATAACGGAACACCGCCGCTGCCGCAAAAATAACGCGTTAAATTTTAAACGCGTCAAACTCATCACGCGTTGAAATTTGAAAATGGAACGTTGGTTTTTGACCGTTTGTGATATTTTTTGACCGTTTGAAACCTTTTTTTTTTATAAATCCTCATTTAAAACAACAAATTATCTCAAACTCAATTAAAAAAAACAAATTTCTCAAACTCAATTCAAAAAATCAGCAAACTCTCCAAATATTTTTACAAGAAACATGGAAGGTTCAAGCAAGAGAGGTGGGGGTTCGAAAAAAAGAGGTTCGGGTACGAAGAAAAATCCCGTTCAGAGACCCAAGGTTCGAGCGAATCTTGGCGAGCCGACGCGCTTTAGGTTGCAAGACGAACCCGACCAAGTCCCACCCTTTCATACCCAACAATATCCACCCTTTCAAACCCAACAATATCCACCCTTTCAATCGCAAACGTATCAAAACCAACCGTTCGTCCCACCGTTTCAACCTCACCAATTTCAACCCCAAACGTATCAAACCCAACCCCACCAACTCGACCCACTACTAGAAGACAACACAATTCTCCATCATTTTGCAACCGCGTATCGTGAACCACAACAAAGTCTTGACGACGATGATGATGATTACGTTCAAGAACAACAACAAGAAGATGAGGAAGAGGAAGAAGAAGAAAATGATGCCGTTCAAGAAATCGTCCAAACCGGCCGACAACATTGGACGAGCGAGGAGGAGGTGTCCTTGGTGCAGGCGTATTTGCACATCTCGGAGAACAAGAAACATGCCAACGAGCAAAGAAAGGATGCGTTTTGGAGACGGGTCATTAATCATTTTAGGCAACTTCCCGGTGCAAAGATACGAAACATGGACCAAATGACGTCGAAGTGGACGAATTTGAACGGGAAAATTAGTAAGTTCAACGCTTGTTTCATTCAAAAGGTATGTTTTTTATTAAAGTTTAAATTTTTTTTCATTGAAAACTGTTTTTTATGTTTAAAAAAAAACAGAAACAGTTTTTAAAAAAAAACAGAACAATTTAAAAAAAAAAAAAAAACAGAACAGTTTTTAAAAAAAAAAACATAACAGTTTTAAAAAAAAAAAACAGAACAGTTTAAAAAAAAACAGAAAACAGTTTTTAAAAAAACATAACAGTTTTAAAAAAAAAACAGAAACAATTTAAAAAAAAAAACAAAAACAGTTTATTTTTTTAAAAACAGAATTTTTTTTTAAAAAAAACATAACCTTTTATATATTTTGTAGAACCGAAACCCACAAAGTGGAGCAAGCGAGGCGACAATCATGCGACAAGCCACCGAAATGTATTGCGATGTCTACAACAAGAGGGGTTTTCCACACGTGAAGGCATGGGAAGTTGCGAGAATTCACCCGAAGTGGGTCCCCGTTGAGTTGGTTGACATGCGTGGTCCTACGGCTCCAAAAAAACGAGGTTCGAAAAGATCAAAAACATCCGATTCGGGGAACTACACGACTTCCGCGTCGGATAACTTGCCCCAAATGAACTTAAACGACGACCCCCTTGACGAACCCGATCAACCCGTTAACGACCCCGTTGAAGAAGTTACACCTACAAGGCCACGACGCAGGAGAAGTGGTGAATCGTCAAGCAAAGGGAAGGAAGCGGTGGCGGAGTCGATCTTCAGAATCGAAGAGGAGAAAATGACCCAATTCAAGAAGGCCGAACAAAGAAAAGAAACAATTATGTCCCTAAAAGTTGAACGCGAGCAGGCGTACAAGGATCACTTGAAGACGATTGAAAGACAAAATGATTTAAAAATCTTGTATGAAAAGCACAACCATCTCGACGAACCGTTTAAGTCAATTGTCATTCAACAAAAGCGCGAGATTTGCGCAAAGTGGGGTTGGGAGATGCCACCCGTTTAGTTTTTTTTTTTTTTTTTTTTTTCCAATGTTAGTTGTTTTTTTTATTTTGCTATGTAATTTGTTTTTTAAGTTTAATGAAATTTTTAATTTTAGTGTTTTATTGTTAATTTCTAATTTTAAAATGAAAAATAAAAAAATTGGGAGTGATAGAATTCCATCACTAGTGATACCACCCCGCCTACATTTCTATCACTAGTGATAGAATATTGGGTGATGACATGGCATGATTTGATTGGATAGTGGGAGTGATTGAAACTATCACTAGTGAACCACCCCTCCTCCCCTTATTATGTTAAAAACTAGAAACTCACAACTTTTACATTACAAACCAATAAACCATGTTCGCATGATGCGCCATGCTTTTTTACGTCGTAAAAGTATAATCAAAATTTAGAAAACTAAGAGAACATAGATTTATAAATAAACTTGTAAAAGTATAATCAGAATTCAGAAAACTAAGAAAATATAGATTTATAAATAAATTAAAAAGACGATCAATGAAATAAAATTTCAATAAAACTTAAACCATAAACAGATAAAAAGTCAAACAAAGAATCATAGAATTGGGGACGATCTTGGTATCGTACCAGTATCAAAATTAAAGTACGGATTGTGAAAAACGCAAAAAAATTGGTATCGGAACCGAAAGAGGCCAGTATGTTATCGGCATCGAAGGTAAATCGACCCAAAATACTTATCATACCGAACCGGTACTGAACTAAAAGTACCGATAAAGAAAAACACAAAAGTGGGTACCAAATTGATGAGGAAGGTTCTATGCAGAACACTAAATATTGCGAGAACACGCAGAACAAAATGAATTACTTATTTTTTCAATCCTAAAAACCTCAAAAGTAAATGGAAATATTACAAATGTAAGATTTATTGTTTCTCACACTAGAATTAAAAATAAAATATGGAAAATTTTTAGTTTTTATATTAACCTACACATAGGTAGGTTATGTGTAGGTTAAATTACCTACATGTATGTAGGCTACGTGTAGGTAAAAATATATGGTTTTTTTATGTATATGTAATACACATATGAATGTAAGAAACATAAAATTTAAAAAACTATCAACCTTAAATCCCAAAATTTAGTGATTTAGAGTTGTTCTTTTTGTTCTCGCATATTTTAGTGTTCTGTAATGATCCTCATCCCCAAATTGATACTAAAAAGGATATCTACGTATGTTTAACATGTACCTATACCAGTTACAATAATACCAATAACGGTATCGATGTTCTTCGGTTGTTATTTGTTCGGTTCATTATGGTATTTGTATAATTTATTATAAAAAATAGTTCATTTCAAATACAACTCCGTTTTTATAAAACTTATATCTAAATGTTGGGGAATAAAAATTAAATACAAGTGCGTATTTAGTTTATTCTTATTAATTCACAAACGCTTACAAAAGTTATCACAGAAAAATAAATTTAAATCATAAATAAAATATTATTAAAATATTAAACAGGTGAAAAGTGTATAGTATTTTAATATAGGAGGTGAAAGTAAAGCTTAGAAAAAAAGTTTGCAGAACATTTCACTTATACATAATAATTAACTAACTATATAAGATTTAACAACTTCATCAAAAGTAAATTGATATTTAACTTCAATTTTCATATATACTCCTATACTCTATATTATATACCTTTTAAACTCATTTAAGTTTTTAATATTAACTATATAACATTTTAATTTCAACTTTCATGTATATCCCTATGCTATTGTACTACATACTATTGTACTATACCAGTAAGTTTACCCGCGCCTCGCAGCGGTGTTTCAGTCGATATCTATTTTGGTTCCATTTAAAAACCGAAAAAAATATGCTTAAAAAATATAAAAAAATGTTTTACATCGACCGAAAACCCTAAAATAAATTTAAATTGGATAGCGAGACAGACTTATTTAAATTAATTGTCAATGGAAATGTAAACTCTATCTTAAATATAACTTTAATGAAAAAGGATCCTTAAAGTAAAACACTAAATATAAAGAAAAGTAAAAAAAAATAAAGTCGAAAAAAATCAAGAAAGATACAAAAAACAAATAGGATGAAAGCACTATTTACCCAACTTGCTAATTGTAATGTACGTCAAAACGTAGACCAACTTGAATTTATAGTAACACTTGCATAAAAATAAGCACATAACAAAGTGTTACGACGCGTTGCAGCAGTGTCGGACGTAAAGTGACTTGAATTTATACCGTCTAGTGAAAACATGTTATATTTGACCCAACCCGTTTCCGAACAAAATTCACGTTAAAACGTAGAACAACTGAAAACATACATAAAAATAAGCAAGAAAATGTATTGTATTTGACCTGACTCATTTTCAGAAGAAAAAAAATTACGTCAAAACATAGAACAACTGAAAAACGTATATAATAATAAGTATAAAAACATATTATATTTGACATAACACATTTCTGAGAAAAATTTACGTCTAAACGTAAATTAATTTAAAGAGCTAAATGCCATTTTAATTCTTGTGGTTTGGGCCATTTTGACAGTTTAGTCCAAAGGTTTTATTTTTCGCATGTGGGTCCAAAAAGGTTCACTGTTTCCATTTTAGTCCACTGGGTTAACTTCATCTATTTTTCTGTTAACAAGAATGACAGTTCGGTCATTTTATATGGTTGAATTGTCGTCCTAGTTAACAGAATTACATATAAAATGACCGAATTGCCCTTCTCATTAATAGAAAAAAATGGATGAAGTTAACCCAGTGGACTAAAATGGCAACAGTGAAACCTTTTTGGACCCACATGCGAAAAATAAAACCTTTGGACTAAACTGTCAAAATGACACAAACCACAAGAATTAAAATGGCATTTAGATCTTTAAATTAATTTACGTTTAGACGTAAATTTTTCTCAGAAATGTGTTATGTCAAATATAATATGTTTTTATACTTATTATTATATACGTTTTTCAGTTGTTCTATGTTTTGACGTAATTAAATTAGCAAAATGGCTCAAACCACAGGTACTAAAATGACACTTAACTCTAATTTAAATTTATACCAACACATACATAAAATAAGCACGTAAAACTAGATTACAAAATGTTTAAAAGTTAACGGGTTGTAAGTGTTAACGCTGAAAATTGAAAGGTATAAGTATACAAAAATACAAAAACACAAAAACAAAAAAGGCAAAAAAAATAAAAAAGCTTAACAAAAAAAAAAAAAAAAAAAAAAACCACCAAAAAACAACTTACTGTATAACACCTTTGTTAATGTAAGGATATAGAATATAATGTACTGTTCACACCCATTTAAGTTTTCAATATTTATTTTTCTCTAATAACCTACGTTTGTTAGCTCTTTTAGAAAAATTGAATACGCGGTTGTTTTTAATTATTTTACTCAATGCTCCGTTATAACTTTCTTGAAAATGTGTTGTATATATTTAAAATATAGTATTTTTTTAATCATAACCTATATCGAGTATCGGTGTTAAACCAGTACTGTGACAAACAAAACCGATATCGTCGAACAACGTCGCTGCTGGTTTCAGTATTGTCAAATGGGTATTGGTATTTTGTATGGTTCTCGACCGGTGTAAAACATGACTTATTTTTTGGGCAATACGATTTTTTTTGTTACATCAGACAACTTTGGTATAATCAAACCATTGTAAACCAAATATTTTTTTTGAGTAAACTGCAATTTTACCCCCTGGGGTTTGGGGTGATTGGCATGTCTACCCCCCTAAGGAAATAAATGCAATTTTACCCCCCACTGTTTGCTCTTATGTCGCAACTTTACCCCCTAACCATTTCAACGTTAATGTTACCGTTAGTCTGTATGGAAATGTCCAAAGTACCCTTCATCTTCCCCATTAAAAGCTTGAACCCTCAATTGACTGCCCTAACGCTGTTCTTCTTCAATCGACCCCCAATTCAAGCTTGAATCCCTCAATTCACTGCCCTCAATTCACTGCCCTCAAATCACTGCCCTGAACATGTCTTCATCTTCATCCTCTGTGCTTCGATTCTAGGGCAAAACTCAAGATTCAGACATCATATGTCCTTGTGGTGTGAAAACAGTGGTGAAACAATCAGAATCCAAAGCTAATCCTAGTCGATGGTATCTTCGATGTGTAAGTTTCTTCTGTTTTATGCTTATTGAAACTCAACTTTGTTTGAAACTCTTGCTTGTGATGTCCGATAATATGTTGGAGGATGTGGATTCCTGAGATGGGCTGATGTTGGTGAAGAACAGGGACATGGATGTCCGATTTGTCGAGAGGTAATGCCTGTTTTAATTCAAAGCATTAAAGATAAGGATGAGTTGGCTAAGTGCAAAGATCAGTTGGCTCGGTACAAGAATGGCGATGTGTTCAAACTGAAGTTGTACTTAGGGATTACTTGGGTCTTAATTGTTCTACTTTTTTTGCTTAAGTAGTTAAATTTGGAGAAATTGGATTAGTTTGTGTATTTTGACTCTAACTGTATTTGAGTTATGAGTTTTCAAGTTTATACAATGGTCCTTTTTCAAGTTCTTATATGTTTGTTTTGGTAGCCTGCTTGTAATTCTGTAGGTATTGCTGACAAAGAGAATGATATAGTTGAGAATGAGAAAGATATTGCTAAGGATGAAGACGTCGTTGCAGCCGAAGAACCAGACAGTTATGTATACTTTGAGGATCAAGACTCTGAGATACTCAGACCTTACATGGAGCAAGAAACTGATTATGAAAAGATATTCGGAGATCTGACAAAGGATTATTACCCTGAAGTGCTGGAACATGCATGGGATTACACATATTGGGATGAAGAGGATGATTGGTACTTTGACCCATATGAAGGGGAGCATGGTTCTGATTCGGATTGGTCTTGTTTGGATGATTGTCACTGGAAATAGGCTAGATTTTTTTGGTTGTATGTTTGTATTTTGGACCTCTTATTTGTACTAAATGTTGCAATGTAATCGAATCATTTTTTTTCAAAATTCTGTTTGAACACATTATTTGTACTAAAGCAGCTATATACAACAAGCAGCCATATATACAAACTGTATTTGTACTAAAGCAACCAAACATCCTCATAAAGATTGTAAACCCAACAAGCAGCCAAATACAAACTATATTCAAACAACCAAACATGCTCATAAAGATTGTAAACCCAACATTGTCTTGAACAAACTTGACAAACCAAACATTGTCTTGAACAAACAAACAAACAAACATAGTCTAAAGTTACAAACCAAACATTGTCTTGAACAAACATGACAAACAAACATAGTATAAAGTTACAAACCATCCGTCACTCATCAAGATTGTAAACCGGTGCACCTTGAGTGGCAGTGTGTGATTCCTGTGAAGCAGTGGATTGTTCACCCCTTTGTCCTTTGCAGCTCCTGACATTGTGACCCATGTTCCCACATTTACCACACTTGATGCTAGTTCTTTCTGGTCATTTTACCTCCTTTGTCGAAATCCTGCTCAAGCTCTTTTTCACCAAATGCCTTCTTTCGTTTCTTCTTTGGCCTTCCAACTTGAGTATGATGCTTTGGTGGGATGAGTGTTGTTAGACACTGTGAAGGACTCCACATCTCCGGCCAGTTGATTGGCACTATCACATTGTCATAGACTCTCTTCCATGTTGACAGCCAATACACATCAGAAACCCACTCTTCTGGTATGCCAGCATCAATGCTATTCCTTGACATATCCCATATGGCTGCAACTGCATGTTTGCAAGGCATCCCTGTCAAATCCCACTTCCTGCATGCACAAGTTTTATGTTTAACATTCACAACACACTGTGATCTCGGACCTGTTACTTGATACTTGTCTGAATAAACCATTAAAACAGACATTTCAGCAGCATGTTTCTTGATATCATCGAATACCTCAGTGGCATGAGGTGTCAGTGGCCCCATATACTTTGCTTGCAATTTCTTGACATTCACTATCCTCTTGGTCATGTACTCCCGAATGAATTCTAGGCATGTGATAATTGGCTTGTCCCTTGCTCCTACGATTTGTCTGTTAAAAACCTCACATATGTTGTTCAGCAACATATAACATTTAGCTCTTCCAGAAAAATATGCTCTTGACCAAGCGGTGTATGGGATCTCATTCAGCCAGTCATACATAGCTCATTCTGTTGTCTTAATTTCTTCCATAGCTTTGTTAAAGTATGGAATAAATGTCTTCCTTCCGGCTAACCAAAGCAAATTCTTGTAAAGATCTCCACGCCACTTGGATTTCATGTTCTCATGGATGTGCCTCAAACAAAATATGTGCTCACCATTAGGAAAAACAGCTAGCATAGCAGGAAGCAGACCCTGTGATACAAAATGCAATTAATCACAATATTTTGCAACCAAAGTTTTTTGCAAGTTATTAATTAACACTTAAGAAGTTATTACCTTTTGTCTGTCACTGATGAAGGTGAAACAAGACTCAGCCGTACACCCTAGGTCATCTCTCAACAGTTGCAAAAACCATTTCCAGGTTTGTGTTGTTTCTGCCTCAACAAGGGCATAACAAACTGGATATATGCTATTGTTCCCATCAATACCAACAGCACTCAAGATCTGTCCAGGAAATGGACCTTTCATGAAACAACCATCCACACCCAGCAATGGTCTTCTAATCATCTTAAATCCTCTCATCATAGAGGCAAAACAAACATAAACCCTTCGAAACTGCCTTGTAGGACTAGCTGAGTTCCCACATGGCTCCACATCAATTTTAATTGTACTACCTGGGTTGGCTTTTAGAAGTTCATCACAGTATGACCTTAGCAGACCATATTGTTCTTGGTAATCACCATAAATCCTCGTAGTTGCTATCCTCTTGGCTCTGAAGACCTTATGTAGTGATATTTCTAGTTGATGCTTCCGAAGCAGTTGACTTTGGATGGCATGAATTGGCATGTCTGGATTGTTTTCAATCATAGGTTGGATCTCTCTGGCAATCGAACTCATTGTGTACAAAGAAATGGCCCTTGTTGTCAAACAATTGTGTTGATTATGAATGGTCTTCACACACCACTTATCCTTGTCTGTGTTCCTTGAGATGTGAACTGCCCAAGGACAGGTGGGCTTGGTATGCCTTTTAAGGTGCTTGTATTTTTGCCCTACTTTGGTGCATTTACTATTTTGCCCCTCATCTCCCTTTTTTTTACAGGACCAAGCAGGGGTGGATTGCTTCCAAAACACACTACCCTATACCTTAACAATTCATTTTTTAGAATAAACACATCCCTCCTTGCCTTAAGAGCATAATCTTTCACCATCTGATTCATCTTTTTCTTGTCATCAATAAGCTGACCAACAAAGAATGGCAGATCATTTGGACCTTTTAAAGCACCCTTGTTTCTCCTCCTTATCTTCCTGACAACCTTATCTCTAAGGCTTGAATTGTCATCAGACCCACTTTCAAAGTCCTCCAGGTCTACAGGCAGATGACCTTCTTTGCTTGTCTCCTGATCATGATCCCCATCACTTGAACCATCCAGTTCTTCCCTAGTAAATTCAACATTAGCCCTAAACCTCTGCATATCCACCTCTATTTCATAAACCAAATTATCTTCCTCAACATACTCATAATCAGGATCACTTCCTTCACTCTCTTCATTATGATCTTCAATTTGTTCCTCATCTTCATTCATACTATGATTCTGATTATTTATTGTAAATGATGCTGGAACAATTACTTTACATACCCCTATAGGACCTTCACTTGTATTTTTCAAGATTGTTGACCTCTGGTGTTCAACATACATGTCTATCATGTGGACTCCTTGACGCACATGATCAAAGATAGGCTCTAAGTCAACATCACATTTTAATGTCCTAAGACCAAAATCCAACGAACAGTACGGTTCCTTGTAATGAATGCAGAAAAACAGACCATCATTGTATCCTAATTTCTTAACCATCAACTCTAACACATCAGTATTCAACACTCTAAAATCTACATGATCAATGTAGTTCATCTTCCCACCAAAGTATTTCCTATTTGGGTTTTCTACAAAATTACCTCCATGGTGAAATTTTATTGTAAATTGAGATTGGGTTTGACCTGTAAACAAACATCAACAACAAATTAACACAGAAAAAGGTTCAAATTTTACCTAATTCAGACCCTGTGAGCTTGCATGTCACTTACGGTACATTTCAGTCGGTTCGAAATACTGATCTTCAGCTCGTACCTTCCACAATCGAAGATCCATACTCGTAACAGAGTTCTAATCAGCTGTAATTGTTGGAGAATGCCTGATCGCCAATGAGGAGCTCTTGAATTTTGAGGTAGGTTAAGTTCAGGGTTTCAAAGTGATGAAAGGGGAATTATATGAGGTTGCAGTTCAAGAGGATGGTGAATTTACCTATTTGCCCTTTGACCATTAACAGAAAACGCTAATATCTGACGGAAACATGGTCCGGGGGGTAAAGTTGCGACATAAGAGCAAACAGTGGGGGGGTAAAATTGCATTTATTTCCTTGGGGGGGGGGGGGTAGACATGCCAATCACCCCAAACCCCAGGAGGTAAAATTGCAGTTTACTCTTTTTTTTGTATTGTACAAGTTGTGTTCAGAAAAAAAAATGTATTTCTTTGTGTCATGAAATTTAATATTGTCGATACTGGTAACGAAATGAATCAACCCAATGCCGACTGAATAACGTCGATACTGATATTGGTGTTATTGGAACAAGTATCGAGATTCATTTTTACTATTGTGGATTGATATCAAACACGTGTCAACCTTATTTTGGGCATACCAATGTTTATTTTTTGGACTCTCGCTAGCGAGTGTTTGTACCGTACCGTACTGTATTGAACCAAATCAATACCGGCAGAATTCCCGTCACGTCGCGCAGCGCGGGGAATCCTACTAGTTCTAAACATAACAAACCTTCTACCAATAAAAAAAAGTAATAACATCACTATTCATTAGCCACACTTTTAATAGTGGATTGCAACTTACGTCCTTTATATTTGAATCAAATTTTATGCGATATCCTTTAACTTAAGAATTTTCAAAAAAAAAATGTCCTTTGTGTCACATTTTCTATATAGGTGTAGTCTTTGTTTCTTAATCCAAATATTTTTAACGTTTTATTCCCTCTTTAATCTTCACCGGTAAACGACCTCGCCTTCTTTCTAGGTTTAATCTTCACAAAGCAACCCTCACAAAAAAATGTTAATCTATCTTCATGTTATACCCTTCTTTCGAAGTTTAATCTTCACAAAGCAATCCTCACAATATAATGTTATTCATCTCGGATTAGTAAAAGAGAAATTATACAGCAACTTAAAACTAGCTTAAGAACCCGTGTATTACACGGGTTGATTAAAGATAATATCTCATCATCATCGTCGTTTACATAAAATGTTATGAATAAATACGCGTGTTGAAACAGATCAGGTAAAAACCTTTTATTAACCATCAATATGCAGAAATCACAATTCGTTGAAAATCTCTTTATACACCACATTAGTTGTTTTATCTGTAGGTTTTCCGTTGTTGTCAAGTATGAGTAGTTTGAACCCGCGAGTTTCGCATGTGGCTTAACACAAACATATAATGTCTATTGGCATTTAGATAAACTTTGTAATGAAAAAACTTTTAAATATAAACGTATAAAAAAGATACGAAAATAAAAAAATTATAGGTAAATGAGTAGCCCAAGCTCACTATCCAATATAAACGTAACAAAATGATACGAAAATAAAAAATTATAGATAAATGAGTAGCCCAAGCCCACTATCAAAAGGCCGCCCGAAGGCCAACTACGAGAAAACCCGTTTGGATTAGTTATGTGTTTCTTTAAGATATAATTCTCCCATTCTCCTAAAGAGTAAATGTTTTTAGCACTGTTTCTTTTTTAAATCAAGCGCGTCCATTTAATCTAAACAGTTGAGAATAGGCTCTAGGGTTTCTTCGTTTGTTTGTTGACACCTTAGACAATTCGGTGTTGGAGGGCATGAAGAGAGGGCATGATGCGCCACGTGACATTAGACGCCAGTAATGTCAGAAAGGGTGGCGTGATGTCAAGAAGCGCAGGGTATGATGGGGCTTTAAAGGGTGGCGTGGTGTGTACGTGACAAACATTTTTTTATTTAATTTAAAACAAATCAATAAAACTTAAAAAACATTAATATTAAATATATAAATAACATTACATAAACTAAAAAACATTAATAAAAAGTTTCCTTAATAATGAAACTTATATTACATTATAGAGGTCTATGTTTGATATAATGTTTAACAAAATTATCAAATTATATTTTACTAAAATTCAACATGTCAAAGAATGAATGATCATTCCTCATACAAAACACACATTTTCCATAAAATTACACATAAACTAAAGTTGAAAAATCTTTGGCAGCCCTATTGTTGCATTTTCTCTTTGAGACCACCAAGAGGCCCGTAACTTTTTGAATTTGACCCATGTTGCCTACAATTACAACTACTATTATCGAGATTTTGACCATAATATTGACACAAAACTTTGCACGTTGGGTCACATATAGCATCAATCTTTATTTCCAGATGAAATATATCTCTTATATATATATATAAATCGATTTCTCTTCGGGAGGGAAATAAAGCCGGTCATCTAAGTCAACAGACTCATCGTCATCGTCTATTTGACCCGTTTGGATAAAACACGACTCAAATTGACCCATTTATAAGTAACGTCGAAATTGTCCTTTACACACTCCAGTGTACAAAGCATAACAAAAAGAAACTTATGTGTTCTTCGGGTCTCTCCAAGTGATTATGCGCCACTCCTCTAACTCCAAAGCAGGGTAGACGATCTTAAGAGGCATTTGGCCCATAAGATCATCCCATTTGGATTCTATCGTATTTAACATTAAATTACTTTGTTTCAGAATGCTCAAAGAAGACCCTGAAGACCATAGTCAACTCGTTTGACTCGTAATCCAACCTGCAATCTCGCCACCACTACATTAAACAAAGTTGTACAACTTACTGCTCTCCAATTGTGCCAAAGAAACTCATTCACTACTATTAATATCATTGCTTACATAGACGGGAGATAACCAATATCCGCATAACCACTAACTCTTGACATCATCTACATATAAAAAACACCCATTTGTTAGTTAAAAAAAGCAAGCAAATGCAGAAAATTTAACTTCTTCATTTGAGTAATCCGGAAATTATAGACAAATAAATAGATCATAAAACAACTTATCTAGACAGGAAAGTTTATTTCATCCATACAAAAAACAACAAATAAATAAACATGAGAATATGATACATCACCCCATGAATGTTAATAACCAGTTGAAGTTATCAACAACCAATATTTGTAAAAAAGTAAAATTTTAAGCTCAAAATATCACAATTGACAAATCCTTTTAACATTTATTCACACAAATCCTTTAACATCTGATATCTATATTTTCACGCAATTTTTTTAACATTTGTTTATTATAGAGAAATTGGATTATACATTTATCTATTTTCTTGGCCGCTAGTGTGCAACTTTATAAGGCACTCCCTGAATGGCCCAAATCTCCCCGCAGCTACCTCCTTTTCCCCCATTTCGCAAACCTTTTGTAGCCTCTCATTCAACTTTTCTAAAGAGAACTTAACCTTCTTATTTGCTGGCCTCAATCTCCTCAACTTCTCCCCCATATCCCCATAACTATAAAACCTAGCAAACTCCGTTTTCACCTCATTCGAGTTACTAATGGGCGGAGATGAATTATAATAAATAATATATCAAGATTAAGAAGAGGATGCCAGGGTTTAATAAAATTACCGAAAGATGGACGGAAAATCCCAGCAGCTACAATTTCAATATGTTCATATCATGGGTGTCATACTCCTCCTCCTCAGGCAATTATTAAGTCACCAAAACAAAACAAAACAAAACATTTACATTTTTTAGTACCAAGTTCATGACTTAAACATGACTTTTAATTGTGAAGGTAAAAGAGATACTAATGGGCCTAACCCAACCCTAACTTATTCTAACAGGCAATGAAGTCAAGCACATTATGAGTTAGAAATCTGGATATAACCTGTAATCGCATATATCTAATACTTTCATGAATATCACTCATCTTAAAAGCATGTCCCCTCTTCGAACTTGTCACACCCTGACTTTTGCGGAAGCGTGATTATGTGTGACTTGCTTAATATCATTGTATTCAATCATAACAACAACTATATGATAAAACCGAAGATGTTCATCCATTAGATAAGTTTAAAACATAACAATAACATTATTTTTAAACATAGAAATACAAATTCGAGTACAAACCATGCAACTTGTTTTTAGAGTTCACAAGGACTCGACAAAAGATATTAAATAAAACCAGGATTTGGAAGACGTGTCTCGTCCAGGATAAGACACACTAGCTAAACCCTAAGACCATGGATGACATCTTTTATTCTCAAACAACACTTGGAACTTCCGAACGCCTGCCAGATCCACATTTAATTCCCTGAAATAAATGTAGTTTGAAAACATCAACAAAAGTTGAGCGAGTTCATGTGTTTGTTTGTGTGTATGAATAAACCTTTGTAATCATTGAAAGTATGTATGTAAGTTTGTAACTCCTGGTATGAAAGCAACAAGGAAAACAGATCACCAATGGTTTGCAAGGCCATTGTTATGGGTGAAGTGATGCAGGAAAACTCAAACCTAGCAAATTTGTCTCCGGGAATAAGACATAGTCACCTCATGGGCCAACCTGGTCCACATGGGTGTGGGCTCGCTACACCCAAATAGATCTATCACTCATGTCCCTCGGTCCTACAACGAGGATTAATGGCCTTAAGTGTTGTACCCACCACTCACATGATCAAGCAGTACCCTTTCTTAGCTAACCATACCAAATCAAAATGTTTGTAAACAGTTGTAACATGTATTTCACCCCCGAAGTTATAAAACCAAAAACAGTTAGAGAAACGGGGGTCATGAACTCACAGTCTTGCGTCTTCAATCACCGTAACTCAAGCTTCTTCGGATAAACACGACTACCTACAACGTACTATGATCTATTAGAAAAGCGGGTCGTGCCTTGACTTAGTATTAATTAGTGTATTTGAGTTACGTTTCTTTGTGTATTCAATATTATTCCAAGTTATATAATTATTTTGTCAAAATAATAAATATTTTAACTTAAATTATATTTATTAAAATTTTGGAATAATAGTTAAAACAATATATTTTAACTTAATACTTTTCAAGTATTTATACTTGTATATCCTTCCCAAGGATGGGTGTATTTGTATTTGTATTTGTATTCTTATACTCGTATATTTTTGCCTTGAATTGGGGTCGTATTCCAGAGTGTATTTATATGTATGAGAATACGTATTTTTATTGTATTCATTAAGTATCCATATACTTAATGTTATATCATCTTTCCCGGAATAATATTTCTAGTAAAAACACATTAATATATATTTTCAAAATATATATTTTGAAGAATATTACTTAGAAAAATTAGCTATAATTTTTCCTTTGGTAAAAATATTTGTATTTTCATATAAGTTCCAAAAGTAATATATTTTCAAGTCTAACTTAGAAAATATATATAAGCTTATCTTTCTCCAAAATTGATATATTTCATATTTATTTGAGAAAATATATCCTTCACCCAAAAATATTGTATTTCATGTTTGTTTAAGAAAATATATATTTCTTTCAAAAATAATAAATCTTCTAAGAATTTCAAGAAAAATATATATTTATACTTGCAAAAAATAATGTATTTTTCCCTTGTAAAAAATATGGTATATTCTTGTAGTAATTGTAAAAATCATATTTTTGTCTCCTTGTTGTCCAAAATATCATTTACCAAAATATACTTGTGAATATAATTTCCGGAATATTTTCTAAGTTATATTCCTTAGTTCGGTTTCACCAATATTTTGTGTATACTTGTATATTCATATTCTTGGAATTTTGGTAATATTTTGGATGGTAATCCTTGGTATTTTGATGAGTTATATTATTTCATGTCCTAAAATAATATAACTAATACACAAAATATACAAATAATCACACACATGGTGTCTTCTAAATATATATTTTCTTAAATACATATTTAGTCACTTTTATTTGTAAAAACCAACCTCCAATACTTATAATTTTTGTAATAAAAATTATGGCAAAGTTTATGTAACAAATTATGGTTTAAAATACACTTGTAAATATTTGTTTAGAAATATTTTTCTAAGTGTTTAATTTTTAGAAATTTTTTTCCATAGTTTCCCCAAAAAATGGAGGTTTCCATACCTTGAAGGTATATCATTTTCTTTTGTAAAATCAACACAATCAACAATAAGCAATTTATACTTACCAATCTTGCCAAAAACAAGCACAATCTACTACTTTATGAACTTGAAATTTCACAAAAAATTGTAGTAACTTACTAGTGTTCTTAGTAAGCCTTGTTATCCTTTAATGTGTGGTTGATTCTTTAAAAACATCATTTTTAAAGAATATAGATCTTTACAACTTATGATCATGTTTTCTAAAAATGTTTCTTTATGAATTCTTCTTGTTACACAAGTGTTTCTACACTTGTTTAACCACCAAAAATAAGGTTTGTTTATGTAAGAACCAAGATTTAGTAAAACTTATATTTTTCACTTGGTTTCTTTAGAAATTATACATGAAATTTTTAGATCTACAAGTATTACAACTTACTTTGATCATTATTTTTCAAGAAAACCTCATATCCTTTCAAGTTCATGTTCCTTATGAGGATGATCTATGATCCTACAACATTCTCATCCTCTCATCTTGCTAGATTATGTTTTTAATTATGATCTAGCAAGATCATATGATGATCAACATCAAATACATGTATGAACAACAATCATCAAGCATAACAACTCATATTCATCAAGATTTCTTCATATTTTAAGCTTATGTTCATGTTTACTTCTTGTGATTCTTAGTGTTCTTCATGATCAACATTATGTAACATCTTTTAACCACTAATATAAGATGTAAAATAGCAAGATCAAGGTTCTTACCACTAGCACAAGGCTAGGGATGATCAACTGAAGAAATCAAGTGGATAAAAGCAAATGAAAGAGGTCCTTGATCTTCCACAAGCTCCTAGCTCCTTTGGATGTGCTTGAAATGTATAGAAGATGAGTGAATGAAGGTGATGGTGGTGTGGTTGAGGTCAGCCTAGAACAAGAAGAAGAGAAGAGAGAGTTTGTGTGTGTTTTGGTAAGTGTAGAAATGAAGTGATGATCTTTCAAGTTTACTTATAATCCATGTTAAGTGTTTAACTCTTGGTCTCTATGTTTAGGAAAGCATAAACATAATCTATTAAAATATTTAAACAAATCAACAAAGTGGGGCCCTTGTTGGGGCCGTAGATATGGGGGGGGGGTCTAGGCATAGGTGTAAACTAAACTAGTTAGTTACTAGTTGAAATTCAAGTATAAGTTTGATGTTTAGTTAGTTGATATTTATACAGTGTGTTATGATGTTTGGGGACCATAACTAGCTTGGTAACGTTAAAACAATGCTTCTAGTGTAAATTTGGTGTTTCGGGTAGTGTCCGGTTGTTCGGTTGGTTACTGGTTCGTTAAGGTGCTAAACTATGCAGTTTATTGTGCTTTATGTACCCTTTTGTGACACTGTTGATTCCCGACACTTAGGAAAGCATTCAGGACCATTTAAGCATAATTCTGCATAATATTAGAGTGTTCAAATGCTGAATTTGCTGATTTTCTGCAGAATTCTGCAGTTTGTGTGAGTTTTAGGCACTTTCCGGCACTTCAACTATCACTAGGAAGGCAGTTTTATGATCCTTACTTTCCTACACACTATACTAGTGTGGTACTTAGTTTCTGGCTCATTCTGTGTCTCAATACACTGTCTGCCTATATGATGAGTTCTGTCAGCATTTTCCTGGTTTATCTGATAACTGTGCTAACTGTGTTTCGTGCATCGTTTGAGTCAAATAAGCTCTCTGATGTGCAATAAGTAGTTTAAATAAATAAACTAAAATAAACCTAAATTTAGACTCAAGTAATAATAATCTAGACTCTCTAACTTGACTAAACTACTCACCGGCAAGTGAACCGGTCGACTCTAGCAAAGAAAAGCAAGTCCAGATGTCGAACCCACAAGGACTCTAATTAATCACGTTAAAGACTTTATTTAGACTTGACACTGACACGACTTAACTATTGTTGTGTTTTAAAGGGGGGGGGGGGGTTTACTAAAATCCTAAAATTGAAATTAAAATAAAATTAGACTACGACACGAACAAGAGCTAAGGTTTAATTCAAATGAGATTAACGACTACCTAGGCTTGAATCCAGTTTAACTAGGAATGGATTTCTAACGGTACTATTGGGGTATGGAATCGGGATCGTAAAATACTAAACCCTAAGGTATTTCAATCTAAGACTTCCCGACCCTTCTTAGAAAGAAACCTAGGAAACCCTACAAGGCTGTTGTGAACACCGATTGTTAGACTTCCTCTCAGTCCTCTAATGACTCTAAAAGTGCCCTAATACAACTATCTACCTCTCAGTGTGACAGTCTAAGGCAATCCTAGATTCTAACTTGGTTTAATAGACTCAGATGCGATTAGGGAACTAAGATCGACTTCTCTCAAAACCTATCTTAGCTGTATATCACACCGAGACCTACTAACTAACTCGAGCCTCTCAGCGACAAGTTAAGCAGAATAGTTAATTCTAATTGTATTTTAGTTACTGTTTCTAAGGCTATCGGCCGATTTACCCAAGGATCACCCGAACCCGCAAGGATACTGTCACACCCTGACTTTTGCAGAAGCGTGATTATGGTGTGACTTTCTTAATATCATTGCATTCAATCATAACATCAACTATATGATAAAACCATAGGTTTGTCATCGATTAAATAAGTTTAAAACATAACAACATTGTTTTAAAAAAACGTAGACTTCAAATTCAAGTTTTACAAACCGTACAAATTGTTTATGAGTTCATTGAGGACTCATCAAAAAGATATTGTATAACACCAAGGTTTGGAAGACGTGTCTCATCTAGGAATAAGACACACTAACCAAACTCAAAGACCATGGATGAGATCTTTATTCCTAACGCAGCATAAAAACTTCCAACGCCCGCCAGATCCAATTTACTAATTCCCTGAAATACATGTAGTTTGAAAACATCAACAAAAGTTGTGCGAGTTCATGTGTTTGTTTGTGTGTATGAGTAAACCTTTGAAATCATTATAAGTATTTTTGTAAGTTTATAAGTCCCGGTATGAAAGCAACAAGGAAAAGATCACCAATGGTTTGCAGGGCCATTGATATGTGTGAAGTGATGCAGGAAGACTCAAACCTAGCAGATTTTGTCAGTAAGACATAGTCACCTCATGGTCCACTCAGCGGACTCAGGGGTCGGGCTCGCTACACCCGAATAGATCTATCACTCATGCCCCTCGGTCCTTATACGAGGATTAATGGTCCCAAGTATCCGCCTACCCATTCACATGATCTATGGTTCTTTCCTAGGCTAACCATACCAATTGTATTTGTATGTAATTCTTTTGTAACATGTACTTCACCCCCGACGTAAATAAACAAAACAATTTAAAGAAAAGGGGGACATGAACTCACAGTTTTGCGTTCCTTGTATCCGATGTGACTCAAAGCTTCCTCTAGAACGCACGTCTACCTACATGCGTACTACGGTCCATTAGACGAGCGGGTCGTGCCTTGACTTGGTGTTAACGTTTCTTAGTTACGTCTCTTTTATGTCTTTAATATTATCCCAAGTTATAATCACTTGTTAAAATAATAATTATTTTAACTTTAAATTATATTTTAATTTTGGAATAATCGTTAAACAATATTTTGTAACAATACTTCTCAAGTATTTGTATTCGTATTTCCTTCCCAATGATGGGGGTATCTCGTACATGTATTTTCGTATTCTTATATTTGTATAACTTGCCATGTATTGGCGTCGTATTCCGGTGTACTATTCCAAATAAAAATATGCCAATATATTCCCAATATATATTTTCAAAACAATATATTTTCAAGTCCTACTTAGAAAATATATATAAACTTATTTTGTTCAAAATAATGTATTTCAGGAAAATATATATTTTTCCCAAAAATCATATATCTTCTAAATACTCTAGGAAAATATATTTTTACTTCCAAAAATAATATATTTTCTCTTTGTCGAAAATATGATATACTTTGTAATAATAATAAAAATCATATTTTCGTTTCTTTCGTATCCAAAATAATATTTACCAAAAATATTCATAACGTATTTCCCGGAATATTTTGTAAGTTACGTTCTATCGTTTGGTTCCACAATATTATGTGTGTAACTTATATATTTATTCCGTGAGATTTTTGGTAATATTTTTGGGTTGTAATCCCTTAGTATTTTGTCAAGTTATATTATTTTAAATCCTAAAATAATATAACTATTCCACAATGTATACAAATATTCACACACAATGTGTCTTTAATGTAAATATATTCTAAATACATATTTATCCATTTTTATTTATAAATACCAACCTCCAATATTTGTATTTTTGTAACAAAATCTATTGCAAAGTTTATATTGAAAACTCATGATCAAATACACATTTAAATACTAGTTTAAAAACATTTTCTAAGTGTTTATATTTTTAGAAAATTTTGCCATAGTTTCCCCTAAAAATGGAGGTGTCCATGCTATCAAAGCATATCATTTTCTTTTCAAAAATAATCACAAACAACCAACATTCAATCCCTAAACAACTTACACTTACCAAGTGCAAAAACTATACAATTTACATAACAACATGAACTTGATCTTTCACAAAAACTTGTAGTAACTTGGTGGTGTGTTTAGTTGGTTTAGTTACCCTTTAAAGTGTGTTTACTTCTTTAAAACTCTCATTCTCAAGGGATTTAGGTGTTTACAACTTACTAGATGATTTTTCCAAAAATCATTCTTTTAAATTTTTCTTGTAAACAATGTATTCTTACACTTGTTTCACCACTAGAAAGATGATTAGTTTCTTTAAAAACTTTGTTTATACAAATCTTGTTATTTAACTTGGTTTCTTTGGAAAAACTATTTTAGAAATCATCCACTCACAAGACTTGTATTTTGTTTAACTCATCATCATATGAAAACAACTTTTATTATTCAAGTTCATGTAACATGAAGCATGATGATCTTGGTTTTTCACAAGATCACCACCTTAACTTACTAGATCATGTGTTTAATCACAATCTAGTAGGTTCCTTGTGATGTCTAACATCACTAACACAAATCATCAATCATCAAGAAGCAAATAATCACAAATCAACATGTATTCATATGTTTATAAGCTTATGTTAGAGATTTATGATTATGTCTTTTAGTGTTCATCTAGTTTATCAATGTACATCATCTTTTAACCAACAACATATGAAGTATCAAGAGATCATAAGGGCCTTACTACTAGCACAAGGCTAGGGAAGAACACTTGATGTTGTAGATGACAAATGTGGAGGATAAAAGTAATCGGAACAGGTCCTTCAAGATTCACAAGCTCCAAGATTCCTTAAACACCTTCTAGCATCATGTAATGATCTTGGAATGGATGAATAAGTGAATCAAGGGGATGGTATGGTGGTGGTGAATCTCGGCTGAGACCAAGAGGAGGAAGAGGGGTGAGCTTGTGTGTGTTATTCTGTGTGAGAGACATGAGCTTGATCTTCTTATAACCATCTTTAAGTTTTGTCCAATGTGTAAAGTGTCTTCCAAGTACATAACAATATCTAGATCATAATCTTGGTGAATCAAAGAAGATTATGTAAGAAATCATGTAAGATACTGATGGTGGGGTCACCCTTGGTGACCGTCCACTTAGGGGGGGGGGGTATAAGGTGTGGTTTAATGGTAAGTTAGGAGATCTTGTTAGGATTTAAGTGTATTGATTAGTGTTCATGCATATGATGTGTTATATAGTGTGTTAGGGTGTTCGGGGATCATAACTAGCTCAGAAATAATAAAACAATGCTTCTAGTAAAATTTTGGTGTTTCGGGTCGTGTCCGGTTGTTCGGTTAGATACCGGTTCGTTAAAGTGTCAAACTATATCGTTTAGTGTTCTTTAAGTTACCTTTTGTGACACTTTTAATTCCCGACACTTTGGAAAGTATTCAAGACCATTTAGTCATATTTTTGCATGTAACGAACTTGTTAAAATGCTGAATTTTGCTGAAATATGCAGAATTCTGCACTTTATGTGGGTTTTAGGCACTTTCCGGCACTTTATCTATCACCTAGAAAAGCAGTTTTGTGGTTCTTACTTCCCTACACACCATACTAGTGTAGTACTTAGTCTCTGGCTCACACTGTGTCCCAAAACAACGTCTGTCTATGTACTGAACCCCGTCAGCATCTTTCTGTCTTATCCGTTAACTGTGCTTTGTGCATCATGTATAACAATAGAGTTTGCAGGTAATAATGATGTGTCATTATGCAATATGTGATGCACATGTAAGTATAATGCAGAAATCAGAAAGCAATTCAAGTCATAAATTGTAAATCAGCACAGTCATTAAGCACTAATCATCATTTAATAATTGTACGGATGCATGCAAATTTGACAGTTGTCACATTCTCCCCCTGTTAAGAAAATTTCGTCCTCGAAATTTGTACTACCTTATCTCCTTAGGGTTACATTATGCGTGTATATATATGAATAATACTGAGGTAGGTAACCACAGAACCGAGTCAAATCTTTATTCGCATCAGGTGAATCCAAGGATATGTTACAACAACAAGAATCCAATGGTTAAAAGGTATGTGTTCTAGCATTTGATGTCAAAGGACACGAGATGTATAGATGTATAATCTAGTGTAACTCGGTTAACAGGGGTGCAACAAAGGGGTTTTGACCGATGGATTCTCAAGCAATCAGTCACAATATGCAAACGAGTTTTCACAAACCATAGCATCCGCCATATGAGTTCAAAATCAACAACTTGAATATGAAAATGATCTTTCCACTTTTGAATGAATAAATGGTAAGGATTAGTGTGTGGACATTCTTGAATCGCGAAAATACACCGAATGAAATACAAGCGAATCTGGTGTATCATTGTCTTAATTCGTAGTTGCAGTAGGAATGTTTAAATGACAGGTCAAACAAAAGTATGTGTAGTTTTGTGTGAAACGGTTGACCATGATTAGCACAAGCTACAATTTTGTAATGACACCACAAGGTGTCGTATTTGACATATTTCAATAATAGCGGTGACCGAACAAGTTCACCGTGTTTGAAATCAAATGAAAGTTTACTAAAACAACCTGAAGATTTGATTTACACAATGTCATAGAGTTTTCAATTGAATACGGAACATCAAAGAACCACTGTTTCCGATCGAAGGTGAAAAAAGTAATAAGTACCGTAAGGCATTCGATTAACAATGAAAGAATCGTTAGGAGGTACACCGTGATATGAAATGAATCTAGGTACCGTTGTCTTAACACACAACTGTGTTGAGACTGCTTTAATTGTGAATAACAAAATGGATTTAGAACAAATAAATAGACAATTAAATCCGTGTATGAGGTGCGTAACCTAATTAGCACAAGCTTCAATTCTGTGAAAGTATCACCACAAGGTATCGAAACCAATAAACGATTTAGTGGAGTCGTAGGCCAATCAAGTATACTACGACTCGAAACAAGAGAACCTTTGCAAAAATATTTGAATATGATGCTCTCAATACATCATATGGTGTCTTAAATTGAATATGCGAAATGGATAAGTTCAAGCAATTAAACTTGGTTTCCGCGTAACCCGACAATAAACGTATGTATCAACAAGGAAATCTCGGCATGGTTACAAAGATAAACCATGAATGTAACTTGAAATAAAAGAAGTTTCAAGAAAGTGTGTTGACTTGGTAATAAAAGAGCCAACACTTACAATAATGTAGGTTATTCGAATCATAAACCGATAGTTAGCCTTAGCAAAATAATAGTTGAACTTCAATGAAGCGTTTATTCGAAGTGAAACCGCATGCGTAGCAAAGGGTGCATGCGTAACATATAAGTTTCCAAGTAATGAAACAATGAGTGTTTGCTAAAATGAAGAAATAACCAAGTATCGAATCAAATGTGTGTTCGCTCTCAGCGAAGAAAATTAACGCGATGCAACTACCATTAGGGGGAGTAGAGATGCAAACATCTACTCGCTAGAAGCAAAAGTGAAGATTTCAACAAAAGAAATTTGAGTACTTTCTGTTTGGTTAACTGAAATAGCATATATGTCAGGATAATGGGGTTTGCTTGAGTTAACAGGTGTGGTTCCTAAGTGACAACCTTTACGAGTTTGGACCTGGGTTCCCAAAGGTACTAAGTACATGTTTTCTAGATTCTCAGAGTTTCGTATTCTGTGTAAAATTGTTCTGTGCATCGTGTAGGAAACACCATTTTTATGTACGTTTAAAACAAGTTATTGTCCCACAATTTCCCCGGTATACTTTCTTCCTGAATTCGCAGCTAATGACACTCGATCATCGATCAGTCGTGAAATAGTAGTTGGATCCTCTTAGTTAGTTAAATAAGTAATTAGTTAATCCTTAGCAAGAGTCACCGACTCTTGTTGGTTAGCTCGTTCGGCTCCTGGTAGTTGATGCACATATGAAAATCATCGTCCTTCTTCCTGATGAGCAGGACTGGGGTTACCCAAAACGGGAATCTTGGTCTGTTAACTTCCTTCTCTATCAACTACTGAAGCTACACTGACAATCCTTGCATTTCCGAAGATGTAAGTCGCTAAGGTGCGTTGACTGCAGGCGCGGCGCCTGGAATCAAATTGATGCGAAATTCGACTTATCGTTGGGGATATAATTCTGGCAAGTCTCCGGGAACGCTTTAGGGTATTCCCTTATCACAGGGATATCTTCGAGTTTTGGTTCTTCGGCTCCCTTGTCCACGACATGAGCCAAGAAAAAAACACATCCTTTACGCAACAACTTTCGTGCCTTCAGGAAATTAGTAATCTGTAGAGGCGTATCCTACTTCATGTGTCACGATCATTTCTTCATTCGCCATCGGGATGCGGATATCAATCTCCGCTCGATCGCTTGACAACCAATCCATCCCACTTACCTCATCGAAGCTTCCCAACTGTAACAATCCTCAATAAACCGACACCCTCGAATATTTTTCCAACACCCTAATATATTTTAAAATATCCCAATATGTCCCAAAATACACCCCATACGCGAAAACGGGCCTCAAATATATTAAATAGTATTAAAAATAATTAAAAATTGAATTTTTGGGCTGAGGCAGGCCGCGTAAGCCCCACCCCAAGCCTGACGCGGGCCGCGTCAACTAAAGGCCTGGCACGGCCCTAGGCCGCCACGTGGCCCAACATCTGGCGAGGCTACCTGATGACCCAGCTAAGCTACGCATTGACCAAAAGTCAACGCGGGCTGCGTAGGCCTTGTGCTCATGTTACGCGGGCCGCGAGGGAACTAGTTTCAGCAACTATATAAAGGAGCCATCGGGTTCAACCAGAAATCGTTCAAAAATCATTTCTCAATCTCAAATTCTGATATTAGGCATAATACGCGGGTATTATACCCCCTAATTAGTGAAGTTCTGCTCCGTTGTATGTATTATAACCCCTGGATACGTATTAGATACGCTGCCCGATTGATCTAGGGTTCCGTAACGGCTGTCGTGGTTCTGCCCGACGTAGTCATTGGAATGCCGTCTCGGGGAGGGTATTACTAATGTTAAAATGGGTTATTATACTAACACGTATGCATTTGTGTAAATTATAGATTGTCACCAGGAAATCCTTACGGAAAATCAAAGACAGTAATGTGAGTTGATCCACTTTTTGTAAACCCTTTTGTTAACTGTTTTTACAAAACCTTAAATACTTTTCCATGCGACTAACAGTTATTGAGTATTTGTAAGAATACAATTATGATGAGTATGTTGGGGTTTTGTATACAAAATTTGTTACCACCTGGTCAAGGAGTAACATTTCCACAACTAGGGTTCGACAGTACCATAGATGTTAATTGTTATGTCTTGGAAACAAATGTAATTGCGGGATCGCCCTCAATACTGTACACTGTGAAATGATTTTTATTTAAACTTGATTAAACTGGGATTCACTCACCAGTATTTCCCACTGACAAATGTTTTTAAAACGCGTTTCAGGTAACAAACTGTGAAAGCCAAATAAAAGCCAGCTGGACAGCACTGAAGGCTTGGAAAAGTGGCAATAAAGTTACCTAAAAATAAAATAGATGTTTTTATTAAATAAATAGGATTTATTCCTATGAAAATGTGTGTACTATGAACTTGGGTTTTAACCCATTTGTTTAATACTATGAAAGTGTGGTATTTTACTCTGATCAAATATTTCCTAACTACGGTCCTGATGAAAAATTCCGCTGCCAAATTAGATAATACGAGATACCACCGAAACTGGTTCGCGGCTGCCCATTCCCGGGAATCAGGGATCGGGGGTTGCGACAGGAGGTGGTATCAGAGCTAAGCCATTGATTCAACCACAGAGGTGTTCTGCTGACATCAAAATGTAAAGTGTTAGGAAATAAATTACGGGAATACGTGTATAATTGTATTTTATTGTTGTGTGTTATTTGACTATTTGTTAGTTTACAGTATGAGCGACCAAGGACCATCTGATGCATACCGTCAATTGTCTGGTTCGCCTAGAAGCGAAGGAACCTCCTCTTCTCAGCCTACCCTCTCAGGGTACTCTGCTGATACGGAAGAATGAATCTTTGTGTTTAAGGCTCAGTCTGAGGAGCCATTTCCTCAGAAAAAGAGGGGATGGTTCAGTCGAGGGGCACACGAGCGTAGAAAAAGTATGAAAAAGTTACAAGAACAGAGGGTACTAGCAGCAGCCAAGAGAGAGACAGATGCCTATGCCCAGGATATGATAAATAGGGGTATAGCCAATATTCACATCCTAGCAACCACTACAGCTGACCCTAATTTGGAGCAAATAATAGCACCCCAACCACAGCCACCAATCCCTGACCAACTGATGGAGATAGAAAACCCTGAAAACCAAGTAGAGATGCATGACTTCAATCCAGAAGAAATCCCTAGGGTACCAGCACCAAACCCCCTAGACCCAAATTACGATCCCTGGTGGGATGAAGTTAGGGACTATGTGCAACACTACCCGATACATGAAGACACACCCATGCAGAACTTAGGAGCCTACCCAGGTATGGACCCTTTAGATCCCTATTACCACGATGAATATGTTAGGGAGATCTTAGAAGATCATTATCGATTTCAGGCACCTACACCCCCATATCAGGAACCCGCACCCCAGATTCCGAACCCAGTCCTAGAACCTGCACCCCCAATGAGTGCAGAAAACGTACAAGAACTTAGGACTTTTGGGGAGGAAATTTTAGAAAGCAGTGGGAGAATGCGACAGGTAGGAGAGCGACTCGTCTGGAAGTATGACGAGCGCAATATGGATTTTTGGATGAATCCATATCTGTGAATGTGAGAATGGAGATGGTAATAGTAGTAGTAGTAGTAATAATAATAATAATAATAATAATAAAATATGTGTGTACGGATGCCTACTATTATTTATTTCAGTTGGTATTGTAATTTTGTTTCAGTACTGGTGTGTAATAGATATATAGTAGATGAATAGAGTAAAGTCGCAATGATCGACGCTTTTGGCAAAAATGCGTGTCATGTGATTGACTATATTAAATATTATTTTGTGATATTAATATGGGGTAAATGTTTAAAATTCAGATGGCCGATGAAGGAAATCAAGGAAATCTGAATAATGATAACCAGAGTAACATTAACGTGGTTAATGAAAATCCGAGCATCAATAACAATGGGAACCAAATGTATAATAGTGCCGTTCAACACATAGTGGCACAAGGAATTATAGATGCAATGCCATTTATTATTCAAACGATTCAAGAAGTGAATAATAAAAGTAAGCATAGCAGTAAGCGACCAATTGAACCAGAAAACAGCGTAAACAATGGACCCGTACTTCAAGCGCCCATTCCCAAAAGAAGAAGAACCATGCCTTATGGTTGTTCTTATAAGGAATTCTGGTCTTGCAAACCAATAGAATTCTCGGGCAATGAAGGACCCATTGCAGCTCTACGCTAGATAGAAAAGACTGAGGCTGTTCTGAAAATAAGCAAGTGTGCTGAAGAAGATAAGATAATGTTTGCTTCTAACTTGTTTAAGAACTCAGCCTTAGAATGGTGGAACACTATCCTCCAGTCAAGAGGAAGTGATAATGTATACAACATGGAATGGGAAGAATTTAAAAATATGGTAGAAAGGAAATTCTGCCCTCCTAATGAAAAGGAACAAATAGCTAATAAGTTCCTAAATCTTAGAATGACCGGGGTAGATAGTAAGGGTTATACTACCACATTCTTTGAATATGCTAGAATAGTACCAACCCTTGCATCACCTGAACCAGTATTAATCTCCCGTTACATTTGGGGATTAATTGGAGAGATCAGACACGTAGTCAAGGCAGCTAGACCTCAAACTATAGAAGAAGCTGTAGAACTAGCAAATACCTTGACATATGAGTTAATCCGTACTAGAGAAGAAGACCAGAGGAGAAACCTAACCCAAAGGCTTACTCAAGAATTCCGTTCTGGGAATTATAACCGTAGGAATATGGGTTCTACCTCTGCACCCTTCTGCAAGGCCTGCAAGAAAAAGCATTCTGGAAAATGCTCCATTCTTTGCAATTTCTGCAAGATGCCAGGACACAAGGAAGAAGATTGCAGGAGAAAATCCAGTAATGGACTATGCTACAACTGTGGGGAAAAAGGTCACATCAAGCCAAATTGTCCGAAATTGGCTCCAGCTGTGAACAACAAGAACACTAAAAATGCTAGAGCATTTGTTCTGACTGCAGATAAAGCCAAGATGATTCCAGACGTGATAGCTGGTACGTTTTTAGTTAATGATGTATTTGCTAAAGTATTATTTGACTCTGGTGCAAACCAAAGTTTTATTAATACTTCATTTTGCAAACTTCTAAATCAGTCATTAACTAAACTACCACAAGAATGCCTAGTAGAGATAGCTAATGGAGAAACAGTTAAGATTTCTGAAATCTTTCAGGGAGCAAGAATAGAAATTTTAAATCATAAGTTTAGGGCAAACCTTTATCCCATGAATCTGGCAGGATTTGATGTTGTTTTAGGAATTGATTGGTTAATAGCCAATAAAGCTAGTATTTTATGTGATCAAAAGTCAATTCAAGTAAATTCACCAAAAGGTGAAAAGATCACAATAAAAGGAGATAAACCCTCTAGGTCCACTAAATTCATCTCTGTGATGAAAACTGCAAGCTATATAAGAAAAGGTTCTATAGTGTATTTGATTTCTATAATCAGTAACACTAAAGGAAAAGAACTAAAAGACATTCCAGTAGTGTCTCAGTTTTCAGATGTATTTCCAGAAGAATTACCAGGACTACCGCCAGACAGAGAAGTTGAATTCAGAGTTCACCTACTGCCAGGAACAGCACCGATTGCCAAAGCACCTTACCATTTGGCACCAGCCGAGATGCAAGAACTAAAGAAACAGTTAGATGAGTTATTTGAAAAAGAATTTATACAGCCAAGTTTGTCGCCATGGGGAGCGCCAATACTATTCGTTAAAAAAAAGGACGGATCAATGCGTATGTGCATTGACTACCGTGAATTGAACAAAGTCACGATTAAGAATCGGTACCCGTTACCGAGAATCGATGATCTGTTCGATCAACTGCAAGGAGCTCGATTTTTCTCTAAAATCAATTTAAGGTCAGGATATCATCAATTAAAGGTACAGGAAGAGGACATTCCTAAAACCGCATTCAGAACAAGGTATGGCCATTATGAATTTACTGTCATGCCATTTGGTCTAACCAATGCCCCAGCTGCATTTATGGACATGATGAACCGAATATATAAACCATATTTGGATAAATTCATAATTGTTTTTATAGATAATATTCTAATTTACTCTAAGAGTAAAGAGGAACATGCAAAGCATTTGCACGCACTTCTAAATTTATTAAGAAAGGAAAAGCTTTATGCTAAGTTTTCGAAGTGTGAATTTTGGTTAGAGCAGGAACAGTTTCTTGGACACTTAGTGAACCATGAAGGAATTCATGTAGATCCAACTAAGATCGAAGCGATTACCAAATGGAAAACCCCTGAGTCACCAACTGAGGTTAGAAGTTTCTTAGGATTGACCGGTTATTATAGGAGATTTATTCAAGATTTCTCTAGAATAGCCATTCCTTTAACTAAGTTAACCTGTAAATCCATTAAGTTTGAATGGGGACCAAAACAGGAAGAAGCTTTTAGAATTCTTAAGCAAAGATTAACCCATACACCCATATTAGCGTTACCAGAAGGAACTGAAGACTTTGTAGTCTATTGTGACGCTTCTAAATTAGGTTATGGATGTGTATTGATGCAATGCCAGAAGGTTATAGCTTATACATCTAGGCAACTTAAGAATCATGAAGAAAATTATTCAACACATGATTTGGAATTAGGAGCTATAATTTTTGCCCTTAAGATTTGGAGACATTACCTTTATGGTAGTAAGTTTACCATATTCACTGATCATAAGAGTTTAAGGTATGTTTTCGGGTAAAAGGAATTAAATATGAGATAAAGACGCTGGATGGAGATGCTTAGTGACTATGATTGTGATATCCAGTATCATGAAGGAAAAGCAAATGTAGTGGCAGATGCTTTAAGCCGGAAGTATCATGAAAAGCCAAAAAGGGTACGTTCTTTTAAGTTAAATCTGCAAGTAGATTTAAATGATCAGATAAGAGAAGCACAAGAATCAGTAATCAAGGAAGATACTGAAAAATTAAAAGGTATGGTTAAGGAATTAGAACAAGGAATAGATGTAATTTGGAGATTCCATAAAATAAGAATGTGGATACCTAAATTAGGAAACCTACGTCATCGTATATTAGAAGAAGCCCATAAGTCTAAGTATACGATGCATCCAGGAAGTGGTAAAATGTACCAGGATTTAAGGAAAAATTTCTGGTGGATAGGCATGAAAAAGGACATAGCAGTCTATGTTTCTAAATGTTTAACTTGTTCACAAGTCAAAGTTGAACACCAGAAACCCTCAGGGCTATTGCAACAGCTAGAAATGCCAGCGTGGAAATGGGAATTAATAACAAAGGATTTTGTTACTAAATTACCCAAAACAAAGAAAGGTAATAATACAATCTGGGTGATTGTAGATAGGCTAACCAAGTCAGCTCATTTCCTACCAATGAAGGAAACTTTTAGTATGGAACAGTTAGCCAAATTATATGTAAATGAAATAGTTTCTTTACATGGAATACCTTTATCAATCGTTTTTGATAGAGATAGCCGATTTCCCTCTCATATTTGGTCAAGTTTCCAAAAGGCAATGGGGACCAAGTTAAATCTAAGCACAGCTTATCATCCTCAAACAGACGGACAAAGCAAAAGGACAATACAGACAATGGAGGACATGCTTAGAGCCTGTGTAATTGATTTCGGAGGTAATTGGGATAATCACTTACCTTTAATAGAATTTTCTTATAATAATAGTTATCACACAAGTATCAATGTTGCACCATTCGAAACACTTTATGGAAGAAAGTGCCGAACCCCAGTCTGTTGGGCAGAAATTGGGGAAAAGCAACTATCTGGACCTGAGATAGTGCAAGAGACAACTGACAAGATTATTCAAGTCAAGGAACGACTGAAAGCAGCACGTGATCGAAAAAAGAGCTATGCTGATAACCGACGCAAACCATTGGAATTTCAAGTAGGAGACAAAGTATTGTTGAAGGTCTCTCCTTGGAAAGGAGTAGTAAGATTCATCA
The DNA here is from genome assembly GCA_030545235.1 of Helianthus tuberosus. NCBI lineage: Eukaryota > Viridiplantae > Streptophyta > Magnoliopsida > Asterales > Asteraceae > Helianthus > Helianthus tuberosus. The sequence goes on from JARYGA010022890.1 coordinate 44,089, forward strand.
AACGGGGAAAGTTAAGTCCCAGGTATATTGGACCTTTTGAGATTATTAGAAGAATAGGACCTGTAGCCTATCAGCTACAACTGCCAGAGGAAATGGCAGGAATACATGATGTATTTCATGTATCAAATCTCAAGAAATGCTTAGCAGATGAATCGTTAATAGTACCTCTTAAAGATATAGAGGTAAATGAACAACTCAAGTTTGTAGAAAGGCCTCTACAGATTGAAGACAGGAAGGTCAAGAACCTCAAGCATAAGAGATTAGTTCTGGTCAAAGTGAAGTGGGACTCCAAAAGAGGACCTGAGTATACATGGGAGCTTGAATCTGAAATGTAAAGGAAATATCCACACTCGTTCCAGTAGATCTCGAGGACGAGCTCTAAAACAAGGTGGGGAGGATGTAACAATCCTCAATAAACTGACACCCTCGAATATTTTTCCAACACCCTAATATATTTTAAAATATCCCAATATGTCCCAAAATACACCCCATACGCGAAAACGGGCCTCAAATATATTAAATAGTATTAAAAATAATTAAAAATTGAATTTTTGGGCTGAGGCGGGCCGCGTAAGCCCCACCCCAAGCCTGACGCGGGCCGCGTCAACTTAAGGCCTGGCACGGCCCTGGGCCGCCACATGGCCCAACATCTGGCGAGGCTACCTGATGACCCAGCTAAGCTACGCATTGACCGAAAGTCAACGCGGACTGCGTAGGCCTTGTGCTCATGTTACGCAGGCCGCGAGGGAACTAGTTTCAGCAACTATATAAAGGAGCCATCGGGTTCAACCAGAAATCGTTCAAAAATCATTTCTCAATCTCAAATTCTGATATTAGGCATAATACGCGGGTATTATACCCCCCTAATTAGCGAAGTTCTGCTCCGTTGTAAGTATTATAACCCCTGGATACGTATTAGATACGTTGCCCGATTGATTTAGGGTTCCGTAACGGTTGTCATGGTTCTGCCGACGTAGTCGTTGGAATGCCGTCTCGGGGAGGGTATTACTAATGTTAAAATGGGTTATTATACTAACGCGTGTGCATTTGTGTAAATTATAGATTGTCACCAGGAAATCCTTACGGAAAATCTAAGACAGCAATGTGAGTTGATCCACTTTTTGTAAACCTTTTTGTTAACTATTTTTACAAAACCTTAAATACTTTTCCATGCGAATAACAGTTATTGAGTATTTGTAAGAATACAATTATGATGAGTATGTTGGGGTTTTGTATACAAAATTTGTTACCACCTGGTCAAGGAGTAACATTTCCACAAGTCGGGTTCGACAGTACTGTTTTGGTCAAAAAATCTGTTGAGGATATTGCAACCAAACTCTATGTTATGGGGGTATGATGCTGATTATGTAATAGCGATGAGGATCACTTCAATGTAGATTGCACAAACAACACAAGGATTTATACGGGGAAAAAGCCCTTGATCAAGAGTTGATCTCCGGCACAAAAAACCCCGGGTGATGGAAACTACCGATCACCAAGCTCAAATAAATGAATGAATGTTTACAACTTCGGATAGTAACGAGCTAGGTACAAGGATCACTACTGTGTAACGTGTAAAAAGTGTATGAAATTGCTAAGTGTTTGAATGAGAGCTTGTATGAGCGTTTGTACGAGTGTGTGTAACTGAGAAATGACTAAGTGTTTTCTACTAGCTCGTTACTCCCTTTTTAAAATAGAAATAACCACCTAAACCAACTAACCGACTTTCGTGCCAAGCCTCCACGTTCTCCATAACGTCTATTTTTGGTCAAGCATGTGCAGAATAGTTTAGGAATATTCTCCAGGAATGTCGCCAAGACTTGGTCAAGCTTGTTACTCCTGCAAAATAATACGAAACACAAGTGAACAATTGTTAGAATGAGGATCCTTAAGGTGATCCATGATCCTGATCCTGAAGCTCTTGTGAGGATCACTATCTGTCACAGAAGTAAGGATCACTAAAGAGGATAATAGCTAAGGATCACGAGTCATTTGAAAATCCACCCCTAACAATTGCCCCCAAAATATAAGGAGTTAAATTGTAAATATGTGAGTTATATTTTCTTGATCTTATCCGCAGCTAACTAACGGATATATAGCCGTTAAAATAGAACTAGCCGTTGCGATGATGATGTCACGGAAGTGACAATCCTGCAGAATCATAATTATAAATAGAGATATAGATAGGATCATTATGCATTCAAATTCGAAAGAGACTCCCTTTAAATTCTCAGTTGACGATCAACCAGGTAATTCTTTCTCCTCTTTCTCCCTTCTTACTCTGTTTTTCTTTCTTTATCACCACCGCTTTGAGAATGTTGCTCCGAAGTTCTCCGGCCAAGGATCACAAAAAGGATAGCCCTTTGAAGAGTCAAAAGATCATCAAAGACTCGGCGAATGAGAGATGTTGCTTTAACGATGCACAAATAGATAACATCCGTCACCGTTTTCCGGCGAATGCCTTTTTCAAACCCTTCGATCCTACTGTCCTGAGTGACTATGTTTCAGAAACATGGGTTGCTTTTCCAGTTACTCCATTTGCTATAGGATACACCTATCCTTTCCCAGAATTTACACAATCCTTCTTTTCTCTTACCGGCATCTCTTACATCCAAGCCTTGCCGATGATTTGGAGGGTTTTGTATACCCTGGAGAGGATCATCGAGCAGGAGGGTATTGATTTAGGCATGTCAGAGCTGACACAATTGTATGATGTTACCACCTTTGGATCCCACCGTTATCTGTTCAAACGAAAACCCAGTGCAGAACATCCCCTTCTTAAAGTCACCAAGAACGACAAAGACTGGAAACGTTGCTTCTTCTTTGTAAGAAGGGATACCATCCCAGATGGAAAGCCTTTACCAAGGGAGTGGTCCACCAATGGTAGGACAGAGGATCCTGAGAAGGATCACCAGGTAGACTTATTTTCGTAATAGGATCACTAACCCCTTTTGTCTTGTATCATGCAGCTATTTCTGTCTCACACATCATCACATCACCTGAAACCAAGGATAGGCTCGCTGCTTTCTGGAAGCTTGATCCTGAAACAAGGACATTCAAGATAGACACCCAAGACTCACAAGAAGTATCCTCAGGTTCCATTACCATGTCAAGTAAGTATCCTGCCTGTTATATAGTTTGAATATTAAAATAAATAAATAAATTGAAATAGGATAAGGATACTCATCTTGCTTTGAATGTGTAGGCGCTGGAAAATCTGCCAAGCCTGTATCCCAGTTCAACACGGCTGACCTTGATGTCGTACGATCCAGGAAGAAGAGATCCACCACCAGTCCTAGCATTTCCATTCCAAAGGCACCCACTAAAGGAAAGGGTGTCAAGAAGAGGAAAACTTCTGATGCTGAGGATCTTCAAGGTCTACCACTGATCCGCCACCAGTTCCTTGAATACTTCAATGATGTAAGGATCCTTAATTCTGCCTAGATATCCTACTCGTATGAGGATCACTTGATCTTGAACTGCTATATCCTCTTTTTTGCAGAAATTTGCCGAGATCGAGGATTACGTGGGGAATGTTGAGGAGCAGGACAAGAAAATTGCTGACCTCCAACAGGTTGCCGTGCTCAAGGACCTTGCACTTGCTGATCTTCGGAAGGAACTCCTAGATGAGAAGACTAAGACAACCAAACTTCTGATCGACCTTGACTATGAGAAGCATGACCTCATTGAAAATGCTAAGGTCTCTGCCGCCATTACGATGTATCAGACAAAATTGAAGATGGCCCAAGAAGCTCAAGATCCTAGCTTTGACAAAAACAGTTGGGATGTTGAGGGTTGGAAGGCAAGGTTGGCTGATCTTGAGGATGATGAGGAGGAGGCTACTGAGGTCTTGGCGATTGAAGCAAGTGGCAGTGGGAAGGATCTGACGAAGGATACCGCAGCTGGAGGGGATGATGATGCAGCGAAGGCTTAGGCTGCATGATTGGGCGATGATGGAAACTTCTAGACATAGCCGGCGCCCAATTTTTTAGTTTGGTGGTAGTTTTTTGTGGTTGTGATGTTTAAAACAATTTACTGGTTGGTACTTGAACAATAGACTTTAGGATTAAGGATCATGTATGATCCTTTGGACAATAGGCAGGATTGCAATCGGTGGAGGGATCCTTTGTTTGGGGGATGAAGCCATTGTGATCCTGCCGCCTTTATATTCCTGCACTATCTTTGAACTTATTATCGTGGACACCCTTTACCTACCCCAGCGGACGGGCCACGTTTTGCTGGTAGATGCTCGGGTAGGTAATTTTGACAACCTTTAAGGGTTAGTCTTTTGTTTATAAATAAAAACTTAACCTTTTGTCGCTTATCTCGTGTTGTTATCCTTTTCAATATGTTACTTTTTAACTGTTGTAATGTTCATTCTGTTTATACTTATCAATCCTTGAAAAATTAAAAAAGGATATCCAAAAAGCTTAGGATATGATCAAGGATCACTTATCCCATAACCGATAAGTCCTAAAAAGTGATATGGTTTAAGAATCACAAGTTCAGTTGTCAAGTACAAGGGTCATTCAAATAAATAATGAATTGAATTAGAAATAGTTAAGGATCATACCTGAGGATCCAAGTTAGGATCCTAACCTTTATAAGGATAACTATAAGATAAACCTTAGAATAAAGTAAGGATCAAGGATCCCTAATTGCCTATCTTCAAGAACCTGCAATAGAGCATCACTTGAGACTAAGCCAACATAAGATAAGAATTAGCAACTGGGGACAAGCCCAAGGATAACTGGGGACAAGCCAAAGGATAACTGGGGACAAGCCCAAGGATCGTATGTAAACTGGAGTATGGCCCTAACTGGTGACTATCCAAACTTAGTGGCATGAAAATGCCAAAACCTTAACTAACGTGAAAACGTTAGAAACCTTAGCTAACGTGAAAACGTTAGAAACTTATGAACGGATGTATGGTACGTCTACCATTATACGTAGGATCCTAAGCATAGCCAGAACAATGGAATTATCAGCCCCTAAAACGAGTACTGGTCCCAATGCCTTGAACTATACCAGGATCATCGTGCGCTACTGGCGAAACTGGGGTCAAGCCCAAATAACTGGGGTTAAACCCAAGTAACGGATTGCTTTAGCAGATAACCAATGTTATGCTAAGGATACCTGAACTTTCAAAACTCAAATTCACGTGAGAGATGGATAAAGGATACATGATCCTTATCCTTATATGAGAAAATAAAGAAATGAATTAGTTCAAGTTTAGGATATTACCTAAGTAAGGATCACCGATGCTTTGAGGATCCTTTAAGGATATCCCTATTGTGAGGATCATCTGTGCCACTAGGATCCTGCTCACATGAAATATTTCTTCAAGTGGACAGCATTCCAGGCTCTTGGTAGCAAATCACCTTCCATGGTTAACAATCTATATGCTCCCTTTCCTGCTTCAGCTTCAATCAAATAAGGACCTTCCCATTTTGGAGCCAACTTCCCATCAGCAGGATTGGTGGTATTTTGGAATGCTTTCCTTAATACCATATCTCCAACTTGAAACCTCCTGATCCTGACATTCTTGTTGTAAGCACCAGCCATCCTTTGTTGATAACTGGCCATCCTTATCCTAGCCATATCCCTGATTTCTTCAATAGTATCCAGGTCTTGAGCCAAGTTCTCATCATTCTTCTCAGGATCATGGGTACTTGTTCTAGCAGTTGGAACCACCATTTCTGTTGGGATCACTGATTCTGCCCCAAATACCAAAGAGAATGGCGTTTGACCAGTAGCATTCTTAGGGGTTGTCCTATCAGCCCAGAGCACATAGGGTAGTTCTTCTGCCCATTTCCCTTTCTTGGATCCAAGCTTCTTCTTCAAATTGTTGATGATGATCTTGTTAGATGATTCTGCCTGACCATTAGCTTGTGGGTGGACTGGTGTTGATGTTATCATCCTAATCCCCCAGCTGTCACAAAAGTTAGTGGTTCTGCCCCCAATAAATTGGGAACCATTATCACATATAATCTCAGAAGGAATACCGAATCTAGTTATAATATTTCTTTTAATGAAGGATATAACTTCCTTTTCTCTGACTTGGGCAAAAGCTTCAGCCTCTATCCACTTGGAGAAGTAATCAGTCATAGCAAGCATGAATACTTTTCCGCCAGGTGCCTTAGGGAGCTTACCAACTATATCCATACCCCATCTCATAAATGGCCAAGAGGAGGATATAGGATGCAATAATTCAGCTGGTTGATGAAGGATATTGCTGTGTCTCTGGCAAGGATCACATCTTCTGGCATACTCCACAGCATCTTTCTTCATGGTTGGCCAGTAGTATCCTGTCCTCAGGATCCTTGAGAATAATGCCCTGCCCCCAGTGTGGTTTCCACAATCTCCTTCATGGAAGTCTTTTAAAACTTCTTGAACTTCAGGATCCTCAATGCATCTCAAGTATGGTCCTGCAAGAGATCGTTTATACAACATATTATTCATAATTGTGAATTGAGATACCTTAGATTTGAAAGCCCTAGGGTTTTCTCCTGTAGGAATCTCTCCATGTTGTAAGTATCTCATAATTGGTGAGATCCATGATCCTGATCCTGAATGGGATTGAGTACCCTCACAAGGGATAATTGCAGAATCATTTCCTATCTCCATAGCCTCGTGATCCTCGATAGCCGGAGTTAGGATATGGATAATAGGAATCTTGATATCCTCCGGGATCTTCAAGGATGATCCTAAGTTAGCCAATGCATCAGCTTCTGTATTTTCTTCCCTTGGTACCTGTGACAAACTAAAGGAAACAAAAGAGAGTGCCAAACTTTTGACTATCTCCAAATACTTGGTTAGCTTTTCACCTTTAACAGAATATGATCCATTAAAGTGGTTTGTAATCAACAAAGAATCTACGTGTACCTCAAGATACCTGATCCCCATATGCTTTGCAATTTGTAAACCAGCAATTAGGGCTTCATATTCAGCCTCATTGTTAGTGGTTTGGAATTCACAAGCTATAGAATGGGGTATTATGTCCCCCTGTGGCGATTTTAGTAGTATTCCAAGTCCTGTGCCTTTGATATTTGAGGATCCATCAGTATAAAGTATCCAAGGATCCTTGGTCTCTTCTAGCTGTTGGACTTCTAGCTCAGCTTCTTCTTGTAAATCACTACTGAAATCAGCCACAAAGTCAGCTAATGCTTGGGATTTGATGGCTGTCCTAGGCTCATATCTTATATCATATGCACTCAATTTCACTGCCCACTTAGCCATCCTTCCTGACATCTCTGGTTTCCTGAGGACATTCTTAATTGGAAAATTAGTTTTAACAATGATAACATGAGTTTCAAAATAATGTCTTAACTTGGTAGATGCCATAATTAATGCAAGAATAAGCTTTTCAAGGTGTGAGTACCTGGATTCGGCATCAAGTAAACTTTTACTTACATAATAGACAGGATGTTGTGTACCTTGATGATCCTTAACAAGGACCGCACTTACTGCTTTTGAGGATACTGCAAGATACAAGGATAACACATCACCTTTTTCTGGTTTCATCAAAGCTGGGGCCGAGGATAGGTAATCTTTGAGGGCTTTTAAAGCATTTTCATGCTTCTCCGTCCACTCAAATTTCTTGTTCTTCCTTAGGATATCATAGAATTCTTTACACTTCTCGGAGGACTTGGATATAAATCTGTTCAAGGCTGCTATCCTTCCTGTTAGCCTTTGAACATCCTTAGCATTGGCCGGAGATTTGATGTTCACTATTGCTTTGATTTGCTCCGGGCTAGCTTCAATGCCTCTCTTTGTCACCATGTATCCTAAGAATTTACCTGCTTTAACACCAAAGTGACATTTTGAAGGATTAAGTTTCATGTTATATTTGTCTAGGATATCGAATGCTTCCTCCAAGTCTCTTAGGTGATCCTCAGCTTTTAAGGATTTTACCACCATATCATCTATGTAAACCTCCATAGTTTGTCCAATCTGATCCTTGAACATCATATTCACCAGCCTTTGATATGTTGCACCTGCATTTCTTAATCCGAACGGCATAGCAATATAGCAGTATATACCAGTTGGAGTCATGAAGGCTGTATCCTCTTGGTCGGATGGTTCCATTTGGATTTGTTGGAATCCAGATGAAGCATCCATAAAAGTTAACAGTTCATGACCCGCAGTTGCATCCACCATGGAGTCAATGTGGGGTAAAGGGAAAGGATCCTTGGGACATGCCTTATTTAAATCGGTAAAGTCGACACATACCCTCCACTTTCCGTTTTTCTTTTGAACTACAACCACATTGGCCAACCATCTTGGATACTTGACCTCTCTAATCATACCTGCCCGGAGCAATTTCTCTACCTCTTCTTGGATAATGGCATTCCTTTCCGGTGCAAACTTTCTTCTCCTTTGATGGATTGGTTTGAAGGATCTGTCAATGCCGAGTTTATGGGTGATAACATCTTTGGATATACCAGTCATGTCTTCGTGTTTCCATGCAAAGGTAGTCTTTCTCCTTCTGAGGAAGGATACGAGGTCTTCTTTCATTTCGCCAAGGATCCCTGATCCGATATAGATTTTGGATTCAGGATCATCGGGATCCATGAGGATTTCTACCACATCCTGCTCTCTGGCCTCCAAGACATTCCTTGGAGGATACCTTGATTGCTATTGCTCCCTTGACTTCGAGGCTGGTTTCATCGATGAAGTGTAGCAATTCTTAGCCTCCTGCTGATCACTATCAATCTTTACTATTCCCCAAGGACTAGGGAGCTTCACACATTGATGGTAAGTAGATGGGACTGCTTTCATATCATGTATCCAGGGCCTGCCAAGGATAACATTACAACAAGATAAACAGTCAATAACACAAAATTTTTGATAAGAGTGTAAGCCTTCGATATATATTGGGAGTTTGATGTCCCCCAGGGTGTTCTTAGTTTCGCCACTAAATCCCACGAGCACGGAGGATCTTGGTATGATCTCTGATTCAGGGATACCCATCTTCTTTAGAACATCAAGCTGGATAATGTTCACTGAACTTCCTCCGTCTATAAGGATCCTGCGGACAAAATGGTTAGATATAAAAAGAGTAATAACTAAACCATCGTGATGAGGATCATGGATATCAACACGATCCTCTTCATCAAAGGTTATGACTTTTCCTTCGGAGACACTTGATGTTCGAACTGGTCTTTCTCCATTATCCATTTTAGTTTCCTTTGCATGCCTTTTTGCTGCTGAGAAGGATGTGCCACAAATGTCGGATCCTCCAGAAATAAAGTTTATCACTTGTGCATCTGCTGGAGGAGCTGGAGCCTTCTCAGGGATCCTTTCAGGATCCTGAGTCCTTGACTTTTTTCTTCCCAACAACTCTTTTAGATGCCCTTTGCTCAACAAGTATCCAATTTCCTTTCTTAATGCAATGCATTCTTCTGTGAGGTGCCCAAAATCTTCATGATATGCACACCACTTTGATTTATCCTTAGTTGCAGCCGGCCTATCATTCTTTCTCGGCCATCTAGCTTTATCACCTAGGTTCTGCATAGCAAGGATTAGTTCATTGTTATCAACACTAAAGCAATATTCAGAAATTGGAGGATAATCCTCATCATCCTCTTCTTGATCAATAGAATGCACGTTCTGATTATCAGATCTGTTGTAGGATCTGAACTTGTTGTTCCTGAATGAGGATCCTTGCTTATCCTGCTTTGAGGATCCTGTTAACCTCTCCTGGATCCTCTTATCATCCTCTAGCCGGATGAACCTGAGGGCCCGGGTTCTTACCTCATCTAGGTTCCTGCATGGTGTCATAACAAGATCATCATAAAATAACGAATCCCTAAGCAATCCCATTTTGAAGGCCTCAACAGCCGTGGCTATATCTAAGTTGGGAATGTCTAAGGATTCTTTACTGAATTTGGTAATGTAATCCCTTAATGATTCATTATGACCCTGGGTTATCCTATATAAATCACTAGTCAATCGTTCAAATTTTCTACTACAAGAAAACTGATTATTAAACAAGTTAACTAGGTTAGCAAATGAGGTAATAGAATAAGGAGGAAGACTTAGCAGCCACTTGAGAGCTGATCCAGTAAGAGTGGATCCGAATCCCTTGCACATGCATGCTTCTTTTAACCTTTCTGGAATTGGATTGATTTCCATCCTTTCCCTATATTGTGCTATGTGTTCCTCAGGATCAGTCGAACCATCATACAGCTTCATTGTAGGCACGTGGAACCTCTTGGGTATCTCAGCATCACAGATTGGTGGTGCAAAACGAGATATCTTGTGGCTCCCATCTGCAATCTCTGGGATAGGTTTGACCACTCCCGGAACACTTGATATCATATCCTTTAGCTTTTGCAATTCTCTGGCCATGGCATGATTGATACCTGGATCCTGCATAAGACCATGGTTAGTAGTATGAGAATTATTAAAAGTGTTACCTCCCATTGGATTCAAGTTAGGAAGGATAGATGTTAATCCGTATTGTTGAGGCTCTGGAATGATCGAGGGACCAGTAGAGGCATTGGTCTGCATTGGAATAAAATCTCCCTGATGGACATCTGAACTTCCTGTTTGCAAACTCCTCAAGGATCCTGGCATCTGGAAGGATCCCTGAAACTGAGACGATCCTGGAACGAAGGAGGATCCTTGAACCTGGGATGATCCTGGAACGAAGGAGGATCCTTGAACCTGGGATGATCCTGGAACGAAGGAGGATCCTTGAACCTGGGATGATCCTGGAACAAAGGAGGATCCTTGAACCTGGGATGATCCTGGAACGAAGGAGGATCCTTGAACCTGGGATGATCCTGGAACGAAGGAGGATCCTTGAACCTGGGATGATCCCGGAACGAAGGAGGATCCTTGAACCTGGGATGATCCTGGAACGAAGGAGGATCCCTGAACCTGGGATGATCCTGGAACGAAGGAGGATCCTTGAACCTGGGATGATCCTGGAACGAAGGAGGATCCCTGAACCTGGGATGATCCTGGAACGAAGGAGGATCCTTGAAACTGCTGCATTCCTGAATATCCTCCTGAACTCGTGAGGGATCCCATATGCTGAGGATAGGATCCCGCTGGCTGGAAATATGAACCTGATGCCTGGGTCATTGTCGTTGTTCCATAGTGCACTCCTTTCGGTCCACCCACATATTGAATGTCTGGAACCACTGATGGCTGAGAAGTAATCACCGGAGTATCAGAATTGAAAGATCTGGGCATCAGGGGGGAACGATCCTCTGCCGTTTTCTTCTGTTTCTTAATTTCGTCAATCTCCCGGAGGATCCTTTCATTGGTCTTATCCTGCTCTTGTGCATGATTCCTCATCTGCAAAATCAAGGCATAGAGATAATTAGTAGTAGGATTAGTTGAAACAGAAGAAGTAGGTGGTTTTGAGAAAATGGGAGTTGGTTTCTTCGCGGAATTCTCAGTATTCTTCTAGGATCCAGAAGGTGGTGGAGGCAAAGGAGGGACGCCTTGTGAAGAAGTGAATGAAGGCATCAAGTTTTAAGTATTCTTCGCTGAGGAAGCCATTTGCTTGGTTGTAGTGAACCGGAATGAGCACAGAAATGCGAATTCTTCTAAGGACAAAGCACCAATTGCCCCACGGTGGGCGCCAAACTGTTTTGGTCAAAAAATCTGTTGAGGATATTGCAACCAAACTCTATGTTATGGGGGTATGATGCTGATTATGTAATAGCGATGAGGATCACTTCAATGTAGATTGCACAAACAACACAAGGATTTATACGGGGAAAAAGCCCTTGATCAAGAGTTGATCTCCGGCACAAAAAACCCCGGGTGATGGAAACTACCGATCACCAAGCTCAAATAAATGAATGAATGTTTACAACTTCGGATAGTAACGAGCTAGGTACAAGGATCACTACTGTGTAACGTGTAAAAAGTGTATGAAATTGCTAAGTGTTTGAATGAGAGCTTGTATGAGCGTTTGTACGAGTGTGTGTAACTGAGAAATGACTAAGTGTTTTCTACTAGCTCGTTACTCCCTTTTTAAAATAGAAATAACCACCTAAACCAACTATCCGACTTTCGTGCCAAGCCTCCACGTTCTCCATAACGTCTATTTTTGGTCAAGCATGTGCAGAATAGTTTAGGAATATTCTCCAGGAATGTCGCCAAGACTTGGTCAAGCTTGTTACTCCTGCAAAATAATACGAAACACAAGTGAACAATTGTTAGAATGAGGATCCTTAAGGTGATCCATGATCCTGATCCTGAAGCTCTTGTGAGGATCACTATCTGTCACAGAAGTAAGGATCACTAAAGAGGATAATAGCTAAGGATCACGAGTCATTTGAAAATCCACCCCTAACAAGTACCATGGATGTTAATTGTTATGTCTTGGAAACAAATGTAATTGCGGGATCGCCCTCAATACTGTACACTGTGAAATGATTTTTATTTAAACTTGATTAAACTGGGATTCACTCACCAATATTTCCCACTGACAAATGTTTTTAAAACGCGTTTCAGGTAACAAACTGTGAAAGCCAAATAAAAGCCAGCTGGATAGCACTGAAGGCTTGGAAAAGTGGCAATAAAGTTATCTAAAAATAAAATAGATGTTTTTATTAAATAAATAGGATTTATTCCTATGAAAACATGTGTACTATGAACTTGGGTTTTAACCCATTTGTTTAATACTATGAAAGTGTGGTATTTTACTCTGATCAAATATTTCCTAACTACGGTCCTGATGAAAAATTCCGCTGCCAAATTAGATAATACGAGATACCACCGAAACTGGTTTGCGGCCGCCCATTCCCGGGAATCATGGATCGAGGGTTGCGACACCAACTCAGCTGGCAGTAGATCAAGCGTAAACTCACGCGCTCCGAGTTCTATATTGCCGTTTCCAAATACTTCGTTGCCGTTTCCAAATACTTTGAGGCTCTGGAATGATCGAGGGACCAGTAGAGGCATTGGTCTGCATTGGAATAAAATCTCCCTGATGGACATCTGAACTTCCTGTTTGCAAACTCCTCAAGGATCCTGGCATCTGGAAGGATCCCTGAAACTGAGACGATCCTGGAACGAAGGAGGATCCTTGAACCTGGGATGATCCTGGAACGAAGGAGGATCCTTGAACCTGGGATGATCCTGGAACGAAGGAGGATCCTTGAACCTGGGATGATCCTGGAACAAAGGAGGATCCTTGAACCTGGGATGATCCTGGAACGAAGGAGGATCCTTGAACCTGGGATGATCCTGGAACGAAGGAGGATCCTTGAACCTGGGATGATCCCGGAACGAAGGAGGATCCTTGAACCTGGGATGATCCTGGAACGAAGGAGGATCCCTGAACCTGGGATGATCCTGGAACGAAGGAGGATCCTTGAACCTGGGATGATCCTGGAACGAAGGAGGATCCCTGAACCTGGGATGATCCTGGAACGAAGGAGGATCCTTGAAACTGCTGCATTCCTGAATATCCTCCTGAACTCGTGAGGGATCCCATATGCTGAGGATAGGATCCCGCTGGCTGGAAATATGAACCTGATGCCTGGGTCATTGTCGTTGTTCCATAGTGCACTCCTTTCGGTCCACCCACATATTGAATGTCTGGAACCACTGATGGCTGAGAAGTAATCACCGGAGTATCAGAATTGAAAGATCTGGGCATCAGGGGGGAACGATCCTCTGCCGTTTTCTTCTGTTTCTTAATTTCGTCAATCTCCCGGAGGATCCTTTCATTGGTCTTATCCTGCTCTTGTGCATGATTCCTCATCTGCAAAATCAAGGCATAGAGATCATTAGTAGTAGGATTAGTTGAAACAGAAGAAGTAGGTGGTTTTGAGAAAATGGGAGTTGGTTTCTTCGCGGCATTCTCAGTATTCTTCTAGGATCCAGAAGGTGGTGGAGGCAAAGGAGGGACGCCTTGTGAAGAAGTGAATGAAGGCATCAAGTTTGAAGTATTCTTCGCTGAGGAAGCCATTTGCTTGGTTGTAGTGAACCGGAATGAGCACAGAAATGCGAATTCTTCTAAGGACAAAGCACCAATTGCCCCACGGTGGGCGCCAAACTGTTTTGGTCAAAAAATCTGTTGAGGATATTGCAACCAAACTCTATGTTATGGGGGTATGATGCTGATTATGTAATAGCGATGAGGATCACTTCAATGTAGATTGCACAAACAACACAAGGATTTATACGGGGAAAAAGCCCTTGATCAAGAGTTGATCTCCGACACAAAAAACCCCGGGTGATGGAAACTACCGATCACCAAGCTCAAATAAATGAATGAATGTTTACAACTTCGGATAGTAACGAGCTAGGTACAAGGATCACTACTGTGTAACGTGTAAAAAGTGTATGAAATTGCTAAGTGTTTGAATGAGAGCTTGTATGAGCGTTTGTACGAGTATGTGTAACTGAGAAATGACTAAGTGTTTTCTACTAGCTCGTTACTCCCTTTTTAAAATAGAAATAACCACCTAAACCAACTATCCGACTTTCGTGCCAAGCCTCCACGTTCTCCATAACGTCTATTTTTGGTCAAGCATGTGCAGAATAGTTTAGGAATATTCTCCAGGAATGTCGCCAAGACTTGGTCAAGCTTGTTACTCCTGCAAAATAATACGAAACACAAGTGAACAATTGTTAGAATGAGGATCCTTAAGGTGATCCATGATCCTGATCCTGAAGCTCTTGTGAGGATCACTATCTGTCACAGAAGTAAGGATCACTAAAGAGGATAATAGCTAAGGATCACGAGTCATTTGAAAATCCACCCCTAACAAGTACCATGGATGTTAATTGTTATGTCTTGGAAACAAATGTAATTGCGGGATCGCCCTCAATACTGTACACTGTGAAATGATTTTTATTTAAACTTGATTAAACTGGGATTCACTCACCAATATTTCCCACTGACAAATGTTTTTAAAACGCGTTTCAGGTAACAAACTGTGAAAGCCAAATAAAAGCCAGCTGGATAGCACTGAAGGCTTGGAAAAGTGGCAATAAAGTTATCTAAAAATAAAATAGATGTTTTTATTAAATAAATAGGATTTATTCCTATGAAAACATGTGTACTATGAACTTGGGTTTTAACCCATTTGTTTAATACTATGAAAGTGTGGTATTTTACTCTGATCAAATATTTCCTAACTACGGTCCTGATGAAAAATTCCGCTGCCAAATTAGATAATACGAGATACCACCGAAACTGGTTTGCGGCCGCCCATTCCCGGGAATCATGGATCGAGGGTTGCGACACCAACTCAGCTGGCAGTAGATCAAGCGTAAACTCACGCGCTCCGAGTTCTATATTGCCGTTTCCAAATACTTCGTTGGCTTCCACTAGCTTCCCATTAGCTAGTTCTATCGAGTACGGGTTATCTAACTTACTTGCTACTAAACCAAGTATACTCTCAAACTCTAGAGATGCGAAGCTAAAATTTGCAACAGTATCTAGCAGCGCAGATGCATGATATTGACTAATATGGGACGTACCGATATCCACACTTGGATTCTTGGCGTGTCTCCCTAGCTCCGGTGTTGAGCTTTTATCCTCGTGCCGGATTGTTTTTAGGGCAATATTTTCTGAAATGCTTTTTGCTTCCACAGTTAAAACAACCTTACGTTTCTGTTTGTCACTCGTTCTGCCTTGATAATTGTCATTGTCATTGTTTCCTCCGTGATTCTCGCTACCATCTTGGCCTCCATTTCTACGTTCAGTATCTTGCCTACAAGTTTCCTTGGGATGCCCCCTCTTGCCACAGTTATCACATTTTCCATATTTACATTGCCCGACATGATAATGTAGACAATTGTCGCACTTAGGTAGGATACCCATGTAGTCTTTTCCCTTTTTGGCCTTCTTCTTGTTACTCGCCCGAGTAACCTTCTTGAAATTTGCGAGCTTTCTCTTGTTATCTCTAGATGACTCTACAGGAGTTTCCTCTTTCTCTTCCGAAGTGGAAAATTTTCCTAGTCTAACCGCTTCTTCCGTGAGCGCCACGCTTATGCCGATAGCCTCGGTGATTGTTGGAGGTTTAGATGTTGTCACCAGGCTTAGAATCTGAGGTGCCAATCCCCCGATGAAGCGTTCGAACTTCCTAGATTCTGGTTCCACCAAACGCGAAGCAACTTGTGATAAATCGTCAAATCTCTGCACATACTCAGTTATCTTTGGACCTTCCATATTCAAGTTCCACAGTTCAGTCTCCAACTTCTGAACTTCTGCCCTAGAGCAATATCTTTTACACATCAGTTCTTTCAGTTCGTCCCATGTCAAGTCATATGCAGCAGTCTCGCCCAACGTTTGAACCTGAAGGTTCCACCATGACAGAGCCCCATCTATAAATAGTCCAGCTATGTACATGACCTGATGTTCGGGGGCGCATCTACTAAATCGCAAAACATAATCCGTCTTCTCAACCCAAGGCACAAAAGCTATGGCACCCCCAGTTCCGTCGAATTCTCGAGGTTTGTAGTTCAAGAACTGCTTGTAGGTGCAGTCGTTGGGTGGGTTATTTCCTGGGGTACCTCCGCTGCGTTCGGAGTGAAGGGCCTCGTGCTGTGCAATGGCCTGTGAGATGCGCTCTTGTAGTTCTGCCGCTGTCGCTGGCAGAGGGTTGTTGGTATCGATGTTCCCTTGTATTGACATCTTCTAAGAAGAAGATCGGTTAGGTCAGGTCTTATTTGTTCAGCGAGTGCATATAGTTGTTTAGAGGTCATATGTACATACACATAATAGATTATCAGATCACCCAATCAAGCAATAACATAATCATAGCATAACCAAGTAATTCGGGAATTATGTTTAATGAGAGCATAGCCAGCAAGCACGTAGCATTATAATTATAGCACACACATATAGATCAACAACGTGCTTAACGAAGACGTAGTGACTAAGCTTTCATTGGTTATTGGCCACAAAGTATTGTCGCATGTTTAATGATGATTGGGCTCTTATTATTCTCCGACCACAATTGCATTGTCTTACAAAATGTATCACATCAAAAGGGACACAGGGTCACCCTACCCTTGTCCAATAAGTATATCAGTGCATCAAAATTACGTAATCAGATGTGGTCTTCAAAAGTCTCCATAATCTTGGCTTATCATTAGTAGTGTCTTTTCCCAATAGTAATGTAGTCCGCATAATCCATAAACCAACTATACTGGTGACTGAGGTGGAGGAGGGAAGAAAAGTAAACTGCTAACATGCGTGAACTCCTCTTCGAGCTTGTATATACGTCGAAATAATTAACTGATCTGCCGCTCGACAGTAAAGAAACGAGCATCAGAAACCTGGGAAAGGTGTAATAGCAGCTGGTGAGAGCGCAGAAGGAATCTTTGATGAATGTGGAGGATCAAAGTATACTGGCAATAGACAGGGTGGAGGACGTGGTGTCAGCTCAAGCTCCAACATTCTTCGACTCATATCCTCAAACTGTAGCTGATGTTACAGGAGCAACTCATCCCGTGTGTGGCCTCCATAATGTGAGGGATGGTAAGGGTCTAAAATCAGCATAGTGTATGATAGGAACCATTGAAATGGCTCGTCCAGCGGTGTAGAGGTGGAAGTAGCAGACAGTGCAGCTTGTGAGGTCAGGGAAAATGCTACTGTAGCTAAAGGATCATCATGCGGGTGCTGACCTGGAGTACCTTTCCGGGGTGCGGGTAGGTCCTGAAAGAAAGCGATAGGCATGTCGGTGCAATGGACGTCGGTCTCCATAGGAGCAACATCAGCGGGTGAAGGTGCAGGAACAAACGTCTCAACCAGTAAGGAGATCATTAGGTGCAGGTACTGGGTCAGGTATAAGGGGTGCAATGTCTGGTAGACCAAAAGAAACAGGGTCATGATCAAGCAAGGGTACAGGATCAGCAGGTGCAACATCAAGCTGACCCAACAGGAACAGGAGCTGGCTCAGGAGTAGGCTCTGGGTTGTGTAAAGGTGTGGCGCCTCAAGCAGGTGATAGTGCAGCAGTCATAGCGACGTCGTCGTCTGAGTCAGTAGTAGAAAGCTGTAATCCGGCCGTCTGTAAGGCTACAGAGGTCACAGACTCAAAGGAGTCTGAAATCGAGTGTATACTAGGTTCAGAGGATAGCTTGATAACAGGGGTCTCAAGAAGTGAAATTAGTAACAACGTTCTCGTCAAATTTTCTATCATCATGGGCGTCAGCAGGAGGACCATCAATAAACATGTCAACGTCATCATCAGTTGTTCGCCGAGTAGCCAACCTTCGGAAGGAATGTCCACAGGAGACGCATCATCGAGGATCGGAGCCATGGTGTGCTCACCATCGGGATGACCAGTGATGAAGTGGTCATGGACTGAAACAAGAGTGACAGAAGGATTCTTGTCAGAGAAACCATCAGCAAGGGTAAAGCATCACCAAAATCTTGTAGCGCGGACTGTTGGAAGTCTTCCTCATCCTTGGTCAGCATATCAGGATCACTCTCAGTGTCTGACGTAAATATCTCCGGCGCAGATGCAATCTCATTATCTGTGGCGGTGGCCGTAAGGTTATCAATGTCTGATAACTCGCTTTCTAAATAAAGTGACATGTGTGCCGGTACATAATAGTCATAGCGTGTATATCCATAGTAATCACTAACAATTAGTGTATGCAAACAAAGGTAATTTATCATGTAGTCATGTATTCACATTTTTCTTCATGAAACCTTCTATCCTTCCTAGTCTCTCAGACTAAGCCACCTAGTCTCTCAGACTAAGCTTCCCAGTCTCTCAGACTGAACTCCCTAGTCTCTCAGACTAAACTCCCAGTTTCCCATACTGAATTTCCCAGTCTCTCAGACTAAACTCCCAGTTTCCCAAACTGTCCCAACTAGTTTCTCAGACTACCCAGTCTCTCAGACTGAACTTCTCAGATTAAACTCCCAGTCTCTCAGACTGAACTACCCAGTCTCTCAGACTGAGTCTCTCAGATTAAACTCCCAGTCTCTCAGACTGAATCATAAATTTTGAAATGTGTTTCGTGTCTTTTGTTTGTAAAAATGTTTGTTTCCTGGATCTAGGCGTTTCGTGTATGCAATGAAAACATGTTCGTAAAAACGTTTTCATGAGAGCCCTAATGATTGTAGTCTAAACCTTTGAAATCATTATAAGTATGTCTGTAAGTTTATAAGTCCCGGTATGAAAGCAACAAGGAAAATATCACCAATGGTTTGCAAGGCCATTGATATGTGTGAAGTGATGCAGGAAGACTCAAACCTAGCAGATTTTGTTAGTAAGACATAATCACCTCATGGTCCACTCAGTGGACTCAGGGGTGGGGCTCGCTACACCCGAATAGATCTATCACTCATGCCCCTCGGTCCTTATACGAGGATTAATGGTCCCAAGTATCCGCCTACCCATTCACATGATCTATGGTTCTTTCCTATGCTAACCATACCAATTGCATTTGTATGTAATGCTTTTGTAACATGTACTTCACCCCCTAAGTAAATAAACAAAACAGTTTAAAGAAAAGGGGGACATGAACTCACAGTTTTGCGTTTCTTGTATCCGATGTGACTCAAAGCTTCCTCTAGAACGCACGTCTACCTACATGCGTACTACGGTCCGTTAGACAAGCGGGTCGTGCCTTGACTTGGTGTTAACGTTTCTTAGTTACGTCTCTTTTATGTCTTCAATATTATCCCAAGTTATAATCACTTGTTAAAATAATAATTATTTTAACTTTAAATTATATTTTAATTTTGGAATAATCGTTAAACAATATTTTGTAACAATACTTCTCAAGTATTTGTATTCGTATTTCCTTCCCAAGGATGGGGGTATCTAGTACATGTATTTTCGTATTCTTATATTTGTATAACTTGCCATGTATTGGCGTCGTATTCCGGTGTATTATTCCAAATAAAAATATGCCAATATATTCCCAATATATATTTCCAAAACAATATATTTTCAAGTCTTACTTAGAAAATATATATAAACTTATTTTGTTCAAAATAATGTATTTCAAGAAAATATATATTTTTCCCAAAAATCATATATCTTCTAAATACTCTAGGAAAATATATTTTTACTTCCAAAAATAATATATTTTCTCTTTGTCGAAAATATGATATACTTTGTAATAATAATAAAAATCATATTTTCGTTTCTTTCGTATCCAAAATAATATTTACCAAAAATATTCATAACGTATTTCCCGGAATATTTTGTAAGTTACGTTCTATCGTTCGGTTCCACAATATTATGTGTGTAACTTATATATTTATTCCGTGAGATTTTTGGTAATATTTTTGGGTTGTAATCCCTTAGTATTTTGTCAAGTTATATTATTTTAAATCCTAAAATAATATAACTATTCCACAACGTATACAAATATTCACACACAATGTGTCTTTAATGTAAATATATTCCAAATACATATTATCCATTTTTATTTATAAATACCAACCTCCAATATTTGTATTTTTGTAACAAAATCTATTACAAAGTTTATATTGAAAACTCATGATCAAATACACTTGTAAATACTAGTTTGAAAACATTTTCTAAGTGTTTATATTTTTAGAAAATTTTGCCATAGTTTCCCCTAAAAATGGAGGTTTCCATGCTATCAAAGCATATCATTTTCTTTTCAAAAATCATCACAAACAATCAACATTCAATCCCTAAACAACTTACACTTACCAAGTGCAAAAACTATACAATTTACATAACAACATGAACTTGATCTTTCACAAAAACTTGTAGTAACTTGGTGGTGTGTTTAGTAGGTTTAGTTACCCTTTAAAGTATGTTTACCTCTTTAAAACTCTCATTCTCAAGGGATTTAGGTGTTTACAACTTACTAGATGATTTTTCCAAAAATCATTCTTTTGAATTTTTCTTGTGAACAATGTATTCTTACACTTGTTTCACCACTAGAAACATGATTAGTTTCTTTAAAAACTTTGTTTATACAAATCTTGTTATTTAAATTGGTTTCTTTGGAAAAATTATTTTAGAAATCATCCACTCACAAGACTTGTATTTTGTTTAACTCATCATCATATGAAAACAACTTTTATTATTCAAGTTCATGTAACATGAAGCATGATGATCTTGGTTTTTCACAAGATCACCCCCTTAACTTACTAGATCATGTGTTTAATCATAATCTAGTAGGTTCCTTGTGATGTCTAACATCACTAACACAAATCATCAATCATCAAGAAGCAAATAATCACAAATCAACATGTATTCATATGTTTATAAGCTTATGTTAGAGATTTATGATTATGTCTTTTAGTGTTCATCAACTTTATCAATGTACATCATCTTTTAACCAACAACATATGAAGTATCAAGAGATCATAAGGGCCTTACTACTAGCACAAGGCTAGGGAAGAACACTTGATGTTGTAGATGATAAATGTGGAGGATAAAAGCAACCGGGAGAGGTCCTTCAAGATTCACAAGCTCCAAGCTTCCTTAAACACCTTCTAGCATCATGTAATGATCTTGGAATGGATGAATAAGTGAATGAAGGGGATGGTATGGTGGTGGTGAATCTCGGCCGAGACCAAGAGGAGGAAAAGGGGTGAGCTTGTGTGTGTTATTGTGTGTGAGAGACATGAGCTTGATCTTCTTATAACCATCTTTAAGTTTTGCCCAATGTGTAAAGTGTCTTCCAAGTACATAACAATATCTAGATCATAATCTTGGTGAATCAAAGAAGATTATGTAAGAGATCATGTAAGATATTGATGGTGGGGTCACCCTTGGTGACCGTCCACTTAGAGGGGGGGTATAAGGTGTGATTTAATGGTAAGTTAGGAGATCTAGTTAGGATTTAAGTGTATTGATTAGTGTTCATGCATATGATGTGTTATATAGTGTGTTAGGGTGTTAGGGGATCATAACTAGCTCAGAAATAATAAAACAATGCTTCTAGTAAAATTTTGGTGTTTCGGGTAGTGTCCGGTTGTTCGGTTAGATACCGGTTCGTTAAAGTGTCAAATTATTTCGTTTAGTGTTCTTTAAGTTACCTTTTGTGACACTTTTAATTCCCGACACTTAGGAAAGTATTCAGGACCATTTAGTCATATTTTTGCATGTAATGAACTGGTTAAAATGCTGAATTTTGCTGAAATATGCAGAATTCTTCACTTTATGTGGGTTTTAGGCACTTTCCGGCACTTTATCTATCACCTAGAAAAGCAGTTTTGTGGTCCTTACTTCCCTACACACCATACTAGCGTAGTACTTAGTCTCTGGCTCACACTGTGTCCCAAAACAACTTCTGCCTATGTACTGAACCCCGTCAGCATCTTTCTGTCTTATCTGTTAACTGTGTTAACTGTGCTTTGTGCATCATGTATGGCAATAGAGTTTGCAGGTAATAATGATGTGTCATTATACAATATGTGATGCACATGTAAGTATAATGCAGAAATCAGAAAGCAATTCAAGTCATAAATTGTAAATCAGCACAGTCATTAAGCACTAATCATCATTTAATAATTGTACGGATGCATGCAAATTTGACAGTTGTCACATGTACGAATAATCAACACAAATTCATTATGTGAAAGACATTCACCAAAACTTATGTGAAACAGCATTTAATCAACAATCAAAGTTAAATATGCATACACACCAAATTAAAAGTTCTAGAATTATTTACTTTCAAAGATCAATCCATAACAAAACAATAGAAAACCATTAAAAATCCAAAGTTCATTTAAACTATCATCTAACCTAGGTAGTAACGAAGGTTTTAGCCTGAAAACATGATGTCTAAAATCAACAAAACAAGTTCAAAACAAGAATTCATCGTAAAAGTATCGAAACAAGAAAATAATGAAAACCGGGAGATAAGACCCGAACAATCTTCTTTCCTATGCTTCGTGCTTCAACCGGCTGATTCCCGCAAGCCAAAATACTCCGAAAAGCGTAAAATCAGCTCTGAAAATCGCCAGACAACCCCGCCGCGTCGCGTGAGCCATGTGAAAAATCAGAATTTCTTTGTTTTTTGCTGGCGCTACGCGACGGGTGACCATTCTAGCCGTGGCGCGATACCACGGGCATTTTTCCACAGAATGTTACGTCCAAAATTCAGCTCTAACATCCCAAAACTCTTCAAAATTATTCTAACTCTTTTAAGCTTGTTCCAAGACTTAGTGTTTCAGCAATTTAGCTCGGTTCCACTACATTTTCAGCCACTTTATGTACCAAGACCTGGATAAACGCAAATATATCAATAGCAAGCAATTCTAACTAAAACTATACTATAAATAACGGAAAATTGTACAAACTATACACGAATAAAGGATGTATTTTGCAATACATCAAATATCCCCACACTTACTCTTTTTTCATCCTCAAAAAAGAATTATGCAACGGAATCAGAGACGAATACTCACTTGGGTCAAAAGTTATTTATATCTTATTAAAACCAAGGCTTGCGTTAGCCGCGATTGCGAATATACTTGTCCCCTTAAACCCGAGTCCAATCTCAAGCCCTTATCATATGAATTTAATTTAAGTGCGGTCAATCTACCTAGGGCCTCACACTAGAATCTACGGTCCACCTACTCCTACCTCAAGCTTATAGGACTAAAGGAACGATCACTGGACCAATTCCCAATCATCTTATATCAAAACCAAGAGAGTTTACAATCAAATTTTTTCTTTCTTTTTCCATTTTTTTTGCTTTTCTCTCTTTTTTTTCTTTCCATGAGCGTAGATGATGCTTTCCCTAACCAAGAGGCAATCCGGCTGTAGAGTCGCTATCCCCAACTCGGATTACTTAAGCTTCGGTACTTTTTTTTCTTTTCTTTGCACAATCGATTTCACACATCCTAGCGGTAATTCGGTTGTAAAGTCACTATCCCCAACCCAGACTACATAGGAATGCACTACTTTCATTTAGTTTCTAGCTCATTATTTTATTATTTTATTTTTCGCATGATCACAAACTCTAACAGTTTTAACTTATAACGGTGCCCCTTATACTATTATCGGCCGTTTTGATTTCCCATATCTCCTAGGCGAAAACCCACTAGCAGACGACAATTAAGGTATATTAGCTCAAAGAATAAAGCCTAAACCTTTCTTTTTAAAATTACTGTTATGGTTTGGTTTCTTTTGAAAACCAGAACCAAAACTGTAACCTTTTTTCTTGTTCAATCTTTGTTGAACTCTTGAAGTGTATTTTTTAGGTTTTTCAGTAAGATTAACATCTTTTATTTCAGAAATATTAATTTCTGTTAATTTGAAAACCTTTTTATTCTTTTCAATTTGAACACTTCTTATTGGAAATTCTTTATCAAAATATAATTTGTCAGAATCATTCAAAGTATATGCAACTTCAAATGTTTTGTAATTCAAATTAGATTTAGATAACAGAAATTCTTTATTGTAAACCCGTTTCACCGACGATTTTGGACTATTGACCGACAAACTCGATGTTTCAGACTTAGACTTTGTCTCTGATGTAACAACTGTGCTTATAATCATTATGAACAGTTCTATTATCAATAAAACAATGTTATTTGATCCCAATGTTTGTTTGGTTGTGTTTTACATTTTTCATGTTTTGACTTTTATCCAATTTCAAACTCTATATCGCTTTCTGGAGAGTTATACGCAAACTGATGCGTAAACGTAACCATTTTAATGCGAAAAATACTCCAGAACTTCAACATATACTTAACATACCTTAAATAACCTTTACATAACTTAGAAATAAGTTTTGAAGGCTTTGGTATGGCAAAAACAAGTCAATTCGCTTACAGGGACTAAACTTGACAAACTGTGAAAGTATGCCAATTTGAACTGTAACAGACATTCCGGAACATGACCATAAGTTAAACATACCATAAATATCCTTTACATATCTTAGAAATAGGCTTTGAGGGGTTCGGTATGCTAAAACAAACTTTTGGGTCATTCAGGGACTAAAAGTGTCAAAAAGTGCACAAGTTTGCATTTTCGCACATAACTTACGTTCTGAATACATCCGGACATCCAAAAAATTTATGTAAGCACTAAAATATTTTATTTTAGTGTTTGGCATGAGAAAAATCCATTCGTTGCGTCATTTGGATCATTTTTCGCGCTTATGCGCATTCCATCGTAATTAACCGAACATCGCAACCGTACGGCTAAACGAACCGACATCCGAGATATTTTTGAACATGTTTTAAGTTCCCAATACTTTAAATTCATTTTAGAGCTTTGAAATGGGGATTAACGGGCCTTAAACGTGTCGAAAATGGGCTGAATGCATGACAGGGACTAAAATGGTAAATCTGCCAAAGTTACATGCTTACGATGCGTAGCCATGTAACCCCTACGATGCGCAAGCATAGGTCAGATGCAGCAAATCATTTTTGGCTGCTGATTTTCAAGTTTAAACACTCTCCAAAGGTCAAGTGCCACATGTTAAACTCCTATGGTGGCCATTTTCAGTTACCATAACATCTTGACAAGTGTACGGGCTAGATCATTCCCTCTTTTCCAAGAAACGATCCTAACGGTGGACCGAAAACTATAAATACCCAACCCATTTCACTTCTTTTCTCACAAGAATCTGATCATTTGTGCTCTAAGTTGAAACCTTTGTTTCATACCTGAGCTATTTTGATCTAGATTAGCATTCGGGGACCCTTCGTAAGTGTTCCTTCGTTCTTTTATTGTTTTTCGAGTCCGAAAGTCAAACTTTGTTTGACTTTCTGCATTGACCAGTTTATGGTCGATGCGAAGTTCGTTTGAACTTCATAACGTGAGCGTGATCACGATGGTTATAGTCCCTAATGACTATACCTACTGATTACCACGTTATCTAGGCTCAGTGACGAGCCGTAGTTTCGGTCAGAATACGTATTCTTGCGTATTTTGTAACCAAACTACTCTTAGGTATCACAACCGTTTGTTGTGATACCAAACCTGTTTTCTAAACTTAGTTAAGCATGTTTTAACATGCTTAGCTCGTCACTTTTAGTTTAGTGCTTATATAGGGTCGTAAGGTAAGCGATCTAAACAATCGCTTATACTTTCTAACCCGACCCATTTGGTCGATCCTTAGGATCCGACCAAACACATTAGGTGACCATAGTATTTAGGGAATAACCTTCCGAGGTTATACCCTATGGTCACGACGTTTAGTTAGTTGTATGATAAGTAGATTATATGCCTTAGGTAAATTACCAAAATACCCCTTTGATGCCAAAATTCATTTTAAACATATGTAACATAACTTTTGACATCTAAACTGATTTGACAACCATTTTAGATATGTTAAGGCATATATTACTTGTCATAGGACTAGTTAGGCGGTCCGAACGCGTTTCACGCTCCGGCTCGAGGGCGAGCTTTTAACTTGAATGCCCAAGAGGCACAAGCAGACAATGAAGTGGTGAACGGTACGTTCTTTATTAATAATCAGCCTGCATCTGTTCTCTTTGATTCGGGTGCCGATAAGAGTTTTGTGTCATTGTCTTTTGAGCCAATGCTTCACGTGTCTAGAACGAAACTAGGAAAACCCTTGACAGTAGAAGTTGCTAGTGGTGAACCCATTGTTCTTGATTCTGTTCTTCACAACTGCCAGTTAAACCTTAACGACCATCTTTTCCCTATCGATCTTACGCGTATGCAACTTGGAAGCTTCGACGTTATAGTGGGTATGGATTGGTTATCCAAGCATCGCGCAGAGATAGTTTGTTCTGAGAAGATTGTTCGTGTGCCGCTTTCGACAGGCGAGATCCTACAGGTTCGTGGTGAGAAGCCTGCCGGTGGTCTCAAACTCATGTCTTGTTTTAAAGCTCGGAAGTATCTGCGAAAGAATTATGTGGCCTTCTTAGCACATGTTACAGCAGATAAAGGCAAGGGTAAGCCTATTTCAGATATTCCTGTCGTTCGGGATTATTCTGAAGTATTCCCTGAAGAGTTACCTGGTCTACCTCCAGCACGCCAAGTCGAGTTCCGTATTGATCTCGTACCTGGTGCAAATCCCATTGCCAGAGCTCCATATCGTCTTGCACCGTTTGAGATGCAAGAGTTGTCTAATCAGCTTCAGGAACTCTCTGACAAAGGTTTTATCCATCCTAGCTTTTCACCATGGGGTGCTCCCGTTCTTTTCGTCAAAAAGAAGGATGGATCATTTAGGATGTGTATCGATTATCGTGAGCTTAACAAGCTCACCATCAAGAATCGATATCCCCTACCTCGCATCGATGATCTCTTTGATCAGTTACAAGGTGCTTCTTATTTTTCGAAGATTGATCTGCGTTCCGGGTATCATCAACTTCGGGTGCATGAAGAAGATATTCCCAAGACAGCGTTCCGTACTCGTTATGGGCATTATGAGTTCACAGTCATGCCTTTTGGTTTGACTAATGCTCCTGCTGTTTTCATGGACTTAATGAATAGGGTCTGCAAACCTTATTTGGATCAGTTCGTCATTGTTTTTATTGACGACATCTTGATTTACTCTAAGACGCGAGCTGATCACGAGCAACATCTTCGTCTTACTCTGGAACTCCTAAAGAAAGAGCAACTTTTCGCCAAATTCTCCAAGTGTGAATTCTGGCTTAAAGAAGTTCAATTCTTAGGACATATCATCAACGAACAAGGTATCCATGTAGATCCCTCCAAGATCAGTGCGATTAAGGATTGGAATACGCCTACTACTCCTACTGAAGTTCGTTCTTTTCTTGGTCTAGCGGGTTATTACCGCCGCTTCATTGAGAACTTCTCAAAGATTGCAGTTCCTCTAACTGCTCTAACTCAAAAGAACAAACCCTTTGATTGGGGATTCAAACAAGAGGAAGCTTTTCAACACTTGAAGCAAAAGCTTTGCGACGCGCCTGTTCTGACTTTGCCTGAGGGCAATGATGATTTCGTCGTTTACTGTGATGCATCTAAATTGGGTCTTGGTTGTGTTCTGATGCAAAGGAACAAAGTCATAGCATATGCATCAAGGCAGTTGAAGATACATGAGAAGAACTACACCACTCATGATCTTGAGTTGGGTGCAGTTGTCTTCGCTCTTAAGATCTGGAGACACTACTTGTACGGTACAAAATGTGTGGTTTTCACGGACCACAAAAGTCTTCAGCATATCTTCAATCAGAAAGAACTCAACATGAGGCAACGACGTTGGGTCGAGCTTTTAAACGACTCTGACTGCGAAATTCGCTACCATCCTGGTAAGGCGAATGTCGTAGCCGATGCATTGAGTCGTAAGGAACGAACTAAGCTTCATTGTGTTCGTGTTCAATCTGTTATACAAGCTCGATCTGATATCCAAGCACGCATTTCGCAGGCTCAACAATCTTGTGTTGCACAAGGTTTGATGGATAAGGAATTTCCCTATCACATAACACCTGATCTGGAACTAAAGGACAATGGATCGTATTACTTCATGGACCGTTTGTGGGTCCCAAGCCAGGGTGATCTTCGTACCTTGCTTATGGATGAAGCCCATAAGTCTCGTTATTCTATTCATCCGGGCTCAGATAAGATGTATAAGGATCTTCGTATTCATTATTGGTGGCCTGGTATGAAGAAAGACATTGCCTTATACGTGTCAAAATGCCTTACTTGTCTTAAGGTTAAGGCTGAACATCAACGTCCTTCTGGTTTATTGGTGCAACCAGAGATCCCAATTTGGAAAGGGGAAAACATTACTATGGATCTTGTTACTAAACTTCCGCGCACAAAGAAAGGTCATGATGCCATCTGGGTAGTTGTTGATCGTCTTACTAAGTCAGCGCATTTCTTGCCAATCCGTGAGGATTTTCCTGCTGACAGACTTGCTCAAATCTATGTGGATGAAATTGTGGCTCGACATGGTGTTCCTTTGAACATCATTTCTGACAGAGATGCTCGTTTCACTTCTCATTTCTGGAGAACCATGCAATCTGCTATGGGGACCCAACTTAATCTGAGCACAGCTTATCATCCGTAAACGGATGGTCAATCTGAAAGAACAATCCAGACTCTGGAGGATATGCTAAGAGCTTGTGTGATCGATTTTGGTGGTAGTTGGGATTCACATCTTAAGTTGATTGAATTCTCCTACAACAACAGTTATCACACCAGCATCAAAATGGCTCCTTTTGAGGCTCTCTATGGTCGAAAATGTCGTTCACCAGTCTGCTGGAATGAGATCAGCGAGGCTCAACTTACTGGACCTGCTCTCATTTTAGAGACAACTGACAAGATCAAGAAAGTTCGTGATAACCTTCAGACAGCTAGAAGCCGTCAAAAGAGTTACACGGACCCAAAACGCAAGGCCTTGGAATTTCAAGTCGGTGATCGTGTATTACTTAAGGTCTCACCTTGGAAAGGTGTGATCAGATTTGGAAAGAAAGGAAAACTTGCACCTAGATACGTTGGACCATTCAAGATCGTCGAAAGAATCGGAAAGGTAGCCTACAGACTTGAGTTACCTCCTGAACTTGGAAATGTTCATCCAACTTTTCACATGTCCAATCTCAAGAGGTGTTTAGCTGATGAAAACCTCCACATACCACTTGACGAAATTCGGGTTGGTAAAACACTGAAATTCGTTGAAAAGCCAGTGGAAATTATGGAACGTGAAGTCAAGTGGCTTAAACGCAAGCGCATTCCTTTGGTCAAAGTTCGCTGGGAAGCTAAACGTGGACCCGAGTTTACTTGGGAACGCGAAGATCAAATGAAGGCGAAATATCCGTATCTTTTCCCACGAGTTCCCTCTAAATAAATTTCGGGACGAAATTTCCACAAGTAGGGGAGACTGTAACAACTGTGCTTGTAATCATTATGAACAGTTCTATTATCAATAAAACAATGTTATTTGATCCCAATGTTTGTTTGGTTGTGTTTTACATTTTTCATGTTTTGACTTTTATCCAATTTCAAACTCTATATCGCTTTCTGGAGAGTTATACGCAAACTGATGCGTAAACGTAACCATTTTAATGCGAAAAATACTCTGGAACTTCAAAATATACTTAACATACCTTAAATAACCTTTACATAACTTAGAAATAAGTTTTGAAGGCTTTGGTATGGCAAAAACAAGTCAATTCGCTTAGAGGGACTAAACTTGACAAACTGCGAAAGTATGCCAATTTGAACTGTAACAGACATTCTGGAACATGACCATAAGTTAAACATACCATAAATATCCTTTACATAGCTTAGAAATAGGCTTTGAGGGGTTCGGTATGCTAAAACAAACTTTTGGGTCATTCAGGGACTAAAAGTGTCAAAAAGTGCACAAGTTTGCATTTTCGCACATAACTTACGTTCTGAATACATCCGGACATCCAAAAAATTTATGTAAGCACTAAAATATTTTATTTTAGTGTTTGGCATGAGAAAAATCCATTCGTTGCGTCATTTGGATCATTTTTCGTGCTTATGCGCATTCCATCGTAATTAACCGAACATCGCAACCGTACGGCTAAACGAACTGACATCCGAGATATTTTTGAACATGTTTTAAGTTCCCAATACTTTAACTTCATTTTAGAGCTTTGAAATGGGGACTAACGGGCCTTAAACGTGTCAAAAATGGGCTGAATGCATGACAGGGACTAAAATGGTAAATCTGCCAAAGTTACATGCTTACGATGCGTAGCCATGTAACCCCTACGATGCGCAAGCATAGGTCAGATGCAGCAAATCGTTTTTGGCTGCTGATTTTCAAGTTTAAACACTCTCCAAAGGTCAAGTGCCACATGTTAAACTCCTATGGTGGCCATTTTCAGTTACCATAACATCTTGACAAGTGTACGGGCTAGATCATTCCCTCTTTTCCAAGAAACGGTCCTAACGGTGGACCGAAAACTATAAATACCCAACCCATTTCACTTCTTTTCTCACAAGAATCTGATCATTTGTGCTCTAAGTTGAAACCTTTGTTTCATACCTGAGCTATTTTGATCTAGATTAGCATTCGGGGACCCTTCGTAAGTGTTCCTTCGTTCTTTTATTGTTTTTCGAGTCCGAAAGTCAAACTTTGTTTGACTTTCTGCATTGACCAGTTTATGGTCGATGCGAAGTTCGTTTGAACTTCATAACGTGAGCGTGATCACGATGGTTATAGTCCCTAATGACTATACCTACTGATTACCACGTTATCTAGGCTCAGTGACGAGCCGTAGTTTCGGTCAGAATACGTATTCTTGCGTATTTTGTAACCAAACTACTCTTAGGTATCACAACCGTTTGTTGTGATACCAAACCTGTTTTCTAAACTTAGTTAAGCATGTTTTAACATGCTTAGCTCGTCACTTTTAGTTTAGTGCTTATATAGGGTCGTAAGGTAAGCGATCTAAACAATCGCTTATACTTTCGAACCCGACCCATTTGGTCGATCCTTAGGATCCGACCAAACACATTAGGTGACCATAGTATTTAGGGAATAACCTTCCGAGGTTATACCCTATGGTCACGACGTTTAGTTAGTTGTATGATAAGTAGTTTATATGCCTTAGGTAAATTACCAAAATACCCCTTTGATGCCAAAATTCATTTTAAACATATGTAACATAACTTTTGACATCTAAACTGATTTGACAACCATTTTAGACATGTTAAGGCATATATTACTTGTCATAGGACTAGTTAGGCGGTCCGAACGCGTTTCACGCGAACGACGCGTTAAAGTAGCATAAGCTACCTAAACGGGTCGTAATGGGTCACAAGCACTTAGGTTAGGTTTCATTTAGTATGTAGGCTTTAATTAACCATACTACATGAGTTCCCATACTCATTTGGTTTACTAGCCCTCATTCTATCCGATCTTCCGATTTAGGTCCGGTTTATTAATGTAGTTACCTATATTAGGCGCCGTTTGATATTCCGTGATCTCTAGCATTGCTTGGTGGTTATCTTAGGACTTCTGAGCAATCTCAAGTGAGTACATAGACCCCTCTTTTACTGTTTTCAAACTGTTTTGGGGTGAAACACATGTGCCTACTTGTTACTTTCATGCTTTCCTGTTTTCACATCATATACCTGCTATGTTTGTTAGTACATTATAGTACATGATTTCATTACATTTCATGCTATGTATGTCCATTGTGTGCATACTTAGTACATTGTTTTACATTACATTTCTGCTATGTATGTTGACTGATAGCATGCTAGCACATTGATTTACAAGACTTTTCTGCTTTGTATGTTAACTAAGCATACTTAGTACATTGTTTTCATATGACATGTATACAACTGCTATGACATTTGGTTTGCACAAACGAGTCTTTATTACGTTCATTAACATTTGCTACGCCGCTCGGTAGTAAGTAGTGGTACCATAGGACTTGACAAATCCCATTCCTGACATCCCGGGTTTGTTTGGATGTAAGGAATGACTGAATCCGAAAACATTTCTTTTGATAACCTTGACTGAAAGGGTTATCCGACTGTCTCAAGGCTTGAATGTATGCGTTAACTTACCACATAAATGTTTGTATCAATGTAACATGCATTACTGTGCAAAACATAACTTTTTGATATATTCAAAATATTTTGTTTTGTACATTTCTACATTTGGATTATGTGACAATACTTTACTCAATACATAACATTTGTTACACATTACTTGACTATTTTTGGACTATTAACATTTGATACAATTTATACGAGGACTTTTGACAATTGGTTTAAACATAGACTTTATACATTGGTGGTTTGCTTAAGTGACTTAAGTAACGAGATGTGAGTAATATGACACAAGCATGGTGGATACGCCGCTGGTACTTCCTATATATAAGTGTTTGTATTATATTACATATCATAGCGTCAGTTAAATCATTCAATTTGGACTTATACATTTTACACAAGTAACACGATTTTCACAAGACTTTGGTTTACAAACAATTTACTTTATACAACACATTTTACTTGGTTATACATTTAACCATACATTATTCTTTTATTTATACATATCATTTGATCTTATCGCTTTTTAAATGATTTACAAAACAAATTAAATTACAAGGTTCATGACTAAACATTTTTTTAAACTTAAGTCATGAATCCTATTTTCACAAAACCTATGTATCTCACAGGCATTTTTATGTTGACGTACCTACTTTCACATGTGTTTTCAGGTGCTTTTCCGTAGGATGACGATCATGACACTAGGGCGGACCTGTGCCTTAGAGATTTAAAATGAAGATAGACTATGTTTAATTATGATAAAAACTCTTTGATTCCTATTAAAAACAATGAAACTCTTGTGTTGATAAATAAATACAACTTTGTATGCCATGGTTATGAAACAATTAATTCTGTTACAACACTCCCCGACGTTTTCTGCCACGTCTTGTATGTTATACGTGGTCGGGGTGTGACAGAAGACTCCTCATCCTTATCCAACACCTGATCGACCACTTTCTTTATTAACTCAGACTCATGATCAGTGTCAGACGATGTGAATGTGACGTCAATGTTGTCTGGTAAATCATCAGTTGTTTCGGACTTTAACTTTATATTGACAGCCTTTTTTACTTGTTCCTCATTTGGTTTTCTGGGAGAATAACCTTCCCAGATCGGAGGTGGACACTTGTTATAATTTGCACTTTGTTTCTTACCAGTATCATTCTCTTCTTACTTCTTATCCTGAAAGGCTTCAAAACCTGCAACAGTTAGATAAATTCTATCAATCAAATAATCAGAACTAGAATAACTCTACAGCAATCGTCTGATTCTTTCATTCTCAATTTTTTCAGTCTCCAACTCCTGCTTCAATTTTGCACACTCCTCAATATAATGATTGATAGCCTTCTGCTTTGACATCATCACTGCATTCATCATGGTTAAAGCATCTTCTCTTTCAGAATTTGTCTTTTGCAGGCTATTCACCATTCTGTTCAACACATCATACGATTCTTTCACATATTTGACATCGAACAATAATTTTTCTTTCAACTTGTCAAGCTCACTAAACTTCTCATCTTTTTCTTCACACTGTTTGCAAGGTTCTAAACATTTAAGACACGGTTTCGTGATCTCAACAACTTTTTCAACTTCAATAATCTTTTCGACTTCAACAATCTTTTCAACTTCAACAACATTTTCAACTCCAACTTTTATTTCTTCAACTTCTTCACTTTGTTCAGACTTCTCTTCCTGAGCAACATTCTCGCATTTTTTTCTTTTTCTGTTCTTTTGCTGCTCTCTTCTTCTTTAGTTTCTCCACTCTATTTGCAAAATAAAATTTAAAACTGTCAGGAGATAATAGATTTCTTCCAATGTTTATTTGTGTTTCTTCTTCATCATCACTGCTATCAGATGACGATTGATCAAACAATTGGTTTTTTTTCTGAACTATCGTTTGAAGACACAGATTCTCCATCGTGGCTTTTCTCCTTGTTATCAAACACACTCATCCATTCTTTCATCAAATCTGGTTCTTGGAAAATTTATGCAATGAATGCTCCTAATTTTGAATCAGGTGGAACGTATTTGTCCCAGCTAAAACCTTCTGCCACTTTTTCATCATCTTGATCTATTATACCATAATAAGCTTTCTTTGTTGACTCTTCAATTGCCTTCTTAGCATGTGCAGTTTGTGGTTCTTGTTGTTGATACGATTGTTGAGCAACTTGTTGATATATGGCTTTCCGATAATAATCATTATTTCCGAACGGATTCTGTGCTCCTCCTGCTTCTCGATTGGTACATTCCCTCTTGAAATGTCCTTTTTCCCTGCATCGAAAACAAGTAACTTTAGATTTATCAAAACCTAAAGTAGAAACATTAGCATCACGGAAGTCATCTCTTCCTGTAATCATCTTAAATTTCTCAGCTCTCCTCAAAACACTCGCTAAACACCACTTAATATCCATAAGCTCCATTCCTTCAGCATCAATCTGAACGTAATCCTCTTTTGTCAACATAGGATTTCCGATCCTTCCTGCAACCAATCCCTCATATGATTCTAACACAGTAGCTAGTAATGCCATATGACCTTTAGCGACTTCTTCAGAGAAATTTTGACCATTCTGAAGATGCAACGCGATGTTGCAGTGTAACACATGACCATTACTGCTGTTAGAGCTTTGAAACTGATTACTTGAGGTTGAAACATTCGGACTAACACTAGAGTATAAAGAAAAACCACTGTTGCTGTTTGAGCTTTGATTAACTGATCCGGATGAGTTTTCTGCACTAAACGCGGTTTGGACCTTTGGACTTATTTCAACATCCTGAACACTCCCTTTGTAATACATTTTGATGTCTTGTTGACCACTTGGATTGTTCATTCTAGCAATCTTTTGTTGTTCAAGATCTTGTCCTTCAATTTTTTCAATGAACTGAGAAATTGTCAATTTGTCATATTCTCCAGTGTTCTTTAAGATCATCAGATATGTACCCCATTCTTTCTGAGGTAAAGCATCAGCTAATTTATCAACCCATTCTTCTCGATCTTTGTTGATATCCAAAAGAGACATTGATCTCACTAAATGACAATATCTTTCAATCAGTTTCTTTGAAGTTTCACCCGGCAAACTCGTAAACAAATCAAATTCTTTCTTTAACAATGATTTATTACTCCTGATCATCTTCTCACTTCCCTCAAAGTGCTTCCCAAATCGAACGTGAAGTATTATCATGTTGAAGTAATATGAAGATGTCTTCTTTCACAACTTGCTGGAGTAGACTAATCATCATCTTTTCTGCTTTGTACATATCTTGTTCTTTATCTGACAACTCAGAAATAGTTTTAATAACACCCACATCTGTACGAGGTTTAACATACTTCTTCTCAATACATTCCCATGACCTCAAATGATTAGCTTGAACCCAGTTTTCAAATCGGTCTTTCCAACCATAATATTCTTCAATACCCATTAGCTTTGGGGGTTTTTGCAAAGTTCATGTTTCATTTTCCATGTTCATGCTCTGAGTAATGGTAACAGGAGTACTCGGGGCAGTAGCAAATGCGTTATAGAATTCCTCTTCCATGTTTTGGTATCGAAGGATTTCTCAAACAAGCTTTCAAACGAACTGGTTCACCTCGTAAAACACCTGGAAACAACAAAAACAAATAATCAGTTTAAACAAACTGAATATGTGAATGTGTGTGACGGTTGTATCGATCTAGGACTCGTGTCGAAGATTCGCGGACTCGTTCAATGTATTCCGGGTATAATCACTGAATGAATGGGACGGTGATTTGTTTCACAAGCAAGCTGATATTGATGGACTAGATCAAATGGGCCACGAAATATGGGCTTCAAATGGACCGCAAACAATGAAGTTCACTTGATTGACCTGATATATTTAAAATCTGATTGGGCCGAATTGTTTGTATAGTGGGCTGACACATATACTCCTTGGGCTTCTACAATCACATGAGCCGATTTAATATGAATTAATGAGCCTCGAAACCATTTATGTGAAACACATTTTGATTGGACCTCAAATGTGTATGGCTGACAATTAACATATATCACATACAAACTGATTACCCTTTTCAACCTTGGCCGACACCTTTATCTTTCAACACAATTTGATTGGACTGATTTTGTATGGATCTGTTAACAATTGATTGGGCCAACAAAACCCACTAAGCCGACAACTTATGCACTTACTCAATTCTTGATTTGAGTAACAGCAACCACATGAACAACTGACAACTTCTGATGCAATCTATGATTTTATTAATAAGTAGCCGACACCTTTAAGACTCACTTGGGCCAATATTCAAGTTATGATTGGCTGACAACAAACAATGGGCTTCTCTGATTTACTTTTAACCAAATACACAAGGGCCGAACATACAAATTAATCTATTTGGACCTCCAATTTTTAGATCAGATCAATAACTCTGATTGGACCGATTGAAATGAAACTGAACGTTGATTGGGCCGATAATCACATGCAACCTGATATCTAAGAACAGTTGATTCTTTCTCAAATGATTTGACCCACTACAAACGAAATGATGACCTAGGTGCACTTCAAACGAAATGAAATCCATTAAGTACGAAATGATGACTTGGGTGCACATCAAACGAAATGAAACACTAACAGACCAATCCGCGCGAAATGGACACAAATTCAAACGAAATGAAAGTATCTCGTACGAAATGGAGTCAACTCATGCCAATCCATGCGAAATGGATTGTATCTTCACACGAAATGACAATATTCAAATGAAATAGAGTTTTATTTCGTACGAAATGACGACATGTTCGAACAAATTGATAGAATTTTGGCAAATTGATCAACTTTTAAGTAGATATAAGGTCTTATATGTTCAGGGATTGATTAAAACCATGTTTCGTATGTAATATGTGAAAATTAGTTCATTTTAACCGTAAAATCTCGATTAATTTTGGAAAAATGTGAAGAAAGTGAGTAGAAGTGAGATTTTTGAATGAAATCAAGCTGAATCGGTAAGAACTCTTCCTCCTGAGCTCTGATACCACGTGTAGGATCATTGTGCGACCTTAACGAGTCATTCAGAAGAGTTTTTTTATCAAAACGAGAGGCGGAAACAGACGTTTTGATGATGAATCAGCTTGATTTGCACAGAGAATCACTTAAACTATCTCTTGTATTGATATGAAAGCTTTACACGACCTGGAGACACTTCAGTAGAGCTTCGCTACCGGAATCCAAAGTTACAAATGAAATCTCAAGTCACCTATTTATAGAATTTTTCATTTCGCACGAAATGCACTTTTCATTTCGCACGAAATGGACTTTTCATTTCGCACGAAATGGACTTTTCATTTCGCACGAAATGTCATTTCGTGCGAAATGTCATTTCGTGTGAAACTGCCATTTCGTGTGAAATGGTCATTTCATGACTGTTTTCCGTTTTTCTCTAACTACGTGACTTGATCTAACAAATCTATTACAAGACTCGATATAAGACGAAGTCGACAGACATATGCACCAATATTATATGCCCATAGGAAATGACCAAAATGCCCTTTTGAAGCATAAATCCGTATTTTTCATATGTGAACATATTTTTGACATCTAAACTAAATTAGTAACATGTTTAGGCATAATGTTGGTACACAGAATGTCTGATGACTACGTCTGAGTTGAGTCTTAGGTCTAGATAGGTTAGTTTGGAGCTCGGAAATGAAATAGTGATTTTATATTGTAATTCCGCCCCAAATGACACTTGTGTTATTTGGAGTGGAATCAGGTTTTTATGTAAACATGTTAATTCCGCTCCTATAGGTCTAAGAAGTTAATTCCGCTCCTAGGTAATTTGCTGATTCCGCTCATAGAGTGATTCCGCTCCTGATGTATCATGTGTGTAGGAGTGGAATCAGGCCGACTATATATAGGGGTCCGGCTATTGTCATTATAGGACATTGGAGCGGAATTAGATCTTGTGTACGGCATCGAAACTCTGTCAAAATCACATCAGAAACATGTGTAAACATTGGAAATTGATAATAGA
This sequence comes from Helianthus tuberosus, assembly GCA_030545235.1. NCBI lineage: Eukaryota > Viridiplantae > Streptophyta > Magnoliopsida > Asterales > Asteraceae > Helianthus > Helianthus tuberosus. The sequence continues at coordinate 82,448 of JARYGA010022890.1, forward strand.
AAGAAGTTAAATGGATCCGAAAGCTGTTTTAACTTTGTATATGTTGATTCCGCCTTCATATTCAGAGATGAACTACTTTACTGACGTTTAGGGTCACGCAAACGGTCCAACAAGTGGTATCAGAGCTCAGGACGAGGAGTTCATACCATAGCAGCTTGATTCTATCAGAATTTCTTACTTCTACTCACTTCTTTTTATACTTTTCTGAACTGGACTAGTTTCAATGGTCGGAATGGACTGATTTTCGAGTATTGTATGTAAAACATAGTGTTAATAAACCCTAGAAAGAATCAGTTTAAAATTCGGAGTAAAAATGGTAAAAATGACATGATAACCTGATTCCGCTCGTAACTATCTTCGCTGATAATGCTAATTTTGCTTCTAAAAACAGAAAAGTCTGATTCCGCTCGTAATATACTTTCTGATTCCGCTCGTAATATACTTTCTGATTCCGCTCGTAATATACTTTCTGATTCCGCTCTTAAAGACACGATTCTGATTCCGCTCCTAATCAGAACATATCTGATTCCACCCGAAATCAAGTCTGATTTCGCTCAGAAAGTTAAACTCTGATTTCGCTCTAGAGTCACTTTCTAATTCAGCTCGAAATCAACATTTTGTTGATTTCGCTCAGTTGTCATCAAAGCTGATTTCGCTCGAACTTGCTGTGTTTCAAAACTTTGAAAAATTTTCTAAGTGTTTTGCTGATTTTGCAGGTACACTCAAGATGGACGACATTTTCTTGAACCCGTTTAGCGACATGTACGCGTTTGCTGGAAATTCGGGAGACGATTCATCTACAAGCAACAACAATGAAAACCCGCCGAAAGAGAAGAAAAAGGAAGCTTGGGAATCTGAAAGCGCCTTTGGAACCTTCAATAAACCCCCAAAGCTAATGGCTATCGAGGAATACAGTCGGTGGTCAAGAAAGTTTGAAGACTGGTTGATGGCATTTGCATTTCCCAGCTGGAAAAGTTTGAAAAACGGTTACGAACATGGAAACAAAAATGGTGAAACTTTAAGAGTAGCTGAGGAGATTGATTCAATTGTAGCCGAACAAAAATGTGTGGCATTGTTATTTCAGTCCGTCCGGGAAGACATAATTTCATTGATCGATTATTCAAATGCAAAAGATCTTTGGGCAAAGTTAGAAAAGAAATGTTTAGGAAGTACTGAAATCGTGAAAAACAAAAAGAAACTTCTTAGAAAAGAGTTTGATATGTTTGGATGTTTAAAGAATGAATCAGTATCAAAAATGATTGAGAGGTTTGGGCATCTAAAGCTGGAATTAGATAGACATGGAATTAAATATCCTGATGATGAGCAAGTAGACAAGTTGTTCGATTCGTTGCCAGACGAGATGGAGTGGAGATATTATGCTCTCATGCTTAAAAACACTATCTTGCCAAAAGATCTTACTCCAGATTTGTTGATTGAGAGACTTGAAAGTCACGAACTGGAGTTGAAGAAGACGTACAAAGTTAATCACTCATCTTATCAACAGAATTTGGATTTGTATTATCCAAAGAGCATGATGCCAAAAGCAACTTCTCCAAAGACTGCGTTTTCTGCTGAAAATGAATCCACAGCAAGCAAAGAAAGTCAAAGTGGTCAAAGCAGTGGAAGTCACAGTGGATCTTCATCACCTGCAAGTCATTCTGATGCAAAGAATCGTTTTCAATGCAACATTGCAATAGACTTGAAGAATACTCAGAATTTTGATGAGGAGTCAGCTAAACAGCAGATAATCTTTCTAGCGTCGGTGTTGGAATCGTATGAAGGGTTAGTAGCTGGGAAGATAGGCAACACCAATCTAACGAAAGAAGATTATGATCAGATTGATCCTGAAGAAATGGAGCTGATTGATATTCGTTGGGCTATGGCCAGTGCTGTTCGTCGAGCACAGCGTTTCATGGAAATTACTGGCAGGAAGACAATTGGTGGTCCATCTACTAAGCTGGGGTTCGATAAGTCCAAGGTGACGTGCTTCAAGTGTAAGCAGAAAGGTCACTTCAAACGAGAATACAGAAACGCTTATGCTGATGAGTTGGAGAATCCTTTCAGAGATGATTATTACAAGAAGGCAATCTATCATCAGAATAAATCCGAGCCACCTAGAGTGAAGCAGGTTGAAGATAACAGAGAGAAATCTAGAGCTCTTGCGGTGATTTACGATGATGAGGGGTATGATTGGAGTCAAGAGGTTCTACCAGAAGAAGATGCGGTTGGTTACGCATTCATGGCGAAAAACGACGATCCTATTCCGTGGAAAGACGATAGAACTGAAGAGCAGAAATATAGATACAGAAAAATGATTGCTGAAAACAAAATAATTAGAATATCTCGTATCTTTCTGGAAGCGAGGAGAGCAAATAGATGGGATCCGGACAGAGAGTGTTATCTTGATGAATATGGAAATATTGCAATCGATGACAAAACGCTTGATATCGAAGCCATAATCCAGCAGTACAAAGAAGAGGATGAGTACTGGCAGAATAAATGGTGGGGAACTGGAGACGAGAAAGAGAAAGAGAGAAAGAAGAAAGAAGAGCAAGAAAAATCAAAGAAAGTTGATACTGGAGTTATTGACACAACGCAGGAGTTGAATGCTGAGAACTTGGGAAAATGGCTGACAAAGTGCTGGCTGCTAAGGCACTTGAGGTAGACTCTAACTCCGTGTCTGAGTCAAAAAGCCAGGTCAGTTCAAACTTGTCAACAAATGTGTCAGGTAAGAAAATTGATGGAAATGCTGATTGCAAAAATTGCAACAAAGAGTGCAAATTTTGTAGCACAGTCACGTATCTCAACGGGAAGAAAGTTGATGATCTGACAGCAAAGGTCAGAAGCGTTGAGAATCAGATTCTTGATCGTGACAAAACAGTTAAAGCTTCAACTGAACGGATAAGAGAATTAACTAGACAAATTGAAAATGATAAAATTGATCATGACAAAATTAAACAAGAAAATGAAAAGTTGATTCTTGAAAACCGTCAGATTTCTGAAAATTTTGAAAAACTCAAAAGCACAATGAAAGATTGTGATGATCGAAATGGTAAAACTTTTAAAGAAAATGAACATCTAAAAGCAGTGCTTAGAGTAAAAGAAGAATCAATCAACCAACAACTGGATGAAATCGCTAAACTGAAACTTAAATTTCAAGAGGCTGAAATTGAAAATGAGCAAATCCAGTTGAAGCTTAACAGTTACAGCTCCGCAAGCTTTGTGTTGCAACACATTATTCCCAAACCCATCGGGAAAGACAAAGCGGGCGAAGATGTGTATTGTGATGGAACTGGGGTGGGGTTTCATCAAGTACCACCACCTGTTCTTGATAACTACACGAAAAAGCAATCTGGGTTGGTTGAAATTGAGGAAGAAAGTGAAGTTAAACTTCCGGAGAACATTGATGTCACGTTCACATCTTCCAATGACGATAGTGTCCAAAATGATATTGTAAAAGGTGTTGTTGAAAATGTGCTAAAAATGGATAGTGACACTACTGAGGAAGATGGGTGTTTCTTGGACAAATACATTCAGAAACCAAAATCCAAAAACAACTTAAGTGATGAACCGGGTCTTGTGATGTACAGGATGGCTGGATCTGATAAGTTGTATTCGGATTCTGAGTTTCCCATTGAGAATGTTAATGTGAAAAAGTTGACAAATGTTTTCAAATTGGTTGAAGTTGAGTTGTCAGAAGTGAACAATCTGAGTCAAACAAAGAGAAAAATGAGTTTTACGAAAGATAAATCATACTACAAGAAACCTGTTAATCCACCACGTTATTATAATAACAATCAAAACAATTGGTCGGGTGGTTATCGGGGTGGTAGTTATCAGAAAAAAAGTTTTCAAAACAGAAGGTTTGCTGAAAAGAAAGTGTTTGTGAACGGTTCAAGTTCATTGTCTGATGAGGAAAATGAAATCTTTTCAAAATCAAATGAAGAGTTCTTTGAGAAGAGAGCTTCATAACCTCAGTCTGAAGGCACAAGTCGAGTTGTTGATACTCGTACATGTTTTAGATGTAACAAAGTTGGTCACATTGCAAGAAATTGCATCAACTCCAAGCCTAAGACTGAAGTTGTTGAGAAACAAAAGAAGAAAGCCGATGTGAAGGGTATAACACCAATCATTGTTGAGAAAAAGAGTTTGAAAAATGACAACACCAAAGTGAAAAATGAACCCTTAAAGAAAGTGGTAACTAAAAATGACAAATTTTACAAGCGGGTTGCATTATCTCAACAAGTTTGGAAACCAAAAGGTGAGAAAACAATTTCACCTTCTGAGGAGTCAATTCAAATTGATTATGATGCAAATTTTCCACCTCTTAAGGCTGAAAACTTCAAAATTCAAGTTGCGAGAGTTAAAACAGTCAAGGTTACACCCAAGGCTGATGAGGCCTGGGTGGACACCATGTTTGACTAAGCAGTTTGAATTGCCGGAGCTTCCTTGTTCGCGAAGCATGAATCGGCATCTTTATTGAAGGTGGTTAAGTCAAAGTTTATTATGTGCATGATCTTCCAAAACTTGTATCCAGATGGATCATGGATAGTGGAGCGTCTCGACATATGACAGGAAAGACGGCGTTGCTATATGATGTTAAACACATAAATGGTGGTTACGTAGGATTTGCAGGTCATGAAGGTGGTAGAATTATTGGTGAAGGAACGTTATCCAATGGGATTGTGACGTTTGAAAGAGTTAACTACATCACTGAGCTGGAGAACAATCTGCTAAGTATCTCGCAGATTTGTGACAATATGTATACTACTCACTTCACTGATAAAGAATGCTTGATTTTGAAACCTGGATTTGTTGTTCCTGAAGAATGGATTATCATGCGGGCACCTAGAGTGAATGATTTATATGTGTTAGACATGAGTGTAGCGACTACAACAACTGGTCAAGCACATTGTTTTGTTTCTAGAGCAACTGAGAAAGAATCGAGATTGTGGCACCGCAAGATGGGGCATATTCACCTAAGGAAGATGAATCACTTGGTGCACAATGATTTGGTTCTTGGTGTTAATATCAAAGGTTTTCATCTGGAAGGGGAGTGCATTAGCTGTGTTAAAGGCAAGAAGAAGAAAAAGTCACACCCTACAAAGCAAGTCAATTCAGTTTCGAGACCTCTGGAAAGACTTCACATGGATTTGTTTGGTCCTGTGAATGTCAAAAGTATTACAGGAGACAAATACTGTTTGGTTGTTACTGATGATTATTCCAGATTTTCGTGGGTTTCTTTCTTGAAGACAAAAGATGAAACGTTTGAAAGTTTGATGGGGTTGTTCAGAAAAATTGAGAATCTGTACCAACGGCGTATCAAAAGAATTTGAAGTGATAATGGTACTGAATTCAAGAACAACAAGATGGAAGAATTTTGTGATGAAAGAGGTATATTGCATGAGTTTAGTGCTCCGTACACTCCGCAGCAGAATGGAGTCGCAGAACGCAAAAAACGGACACTAATCGAGACGGCTAGAACTATGCTTGCAGATTCAAAGTTACCGATAAATTTTTGGGCTGAAGCTGTTTCCGCCGCATGCTATACGCTCAACAGGGTTCTCACTGTCAAGAAGTTTAACAAAACATGCTTTGAGCTAATCAATAACCGCAAACCAAATTTGAAGTATCTAGAACCGTTCGGGTCACCCTGTACTGTTATAGAGCCTTTTGGAAAGTTTGGTCCGAAGTGCATTGAGGGAATCCGGTACATCACGCTAAAACCAAACACATAAAAATTCGTCATCACTTTATTCGTGATTGTTTTGAGAAAAAGTTGATACGAATTGAGAAAATCCACACTGATGAACAGAAAGCTGATTTACATACCAAAGCTTTTGATAAAAATCGGTTTAAATATTTGTTAAAACTGAACGGTATGAAGCTTCTTTCAGTGTCGGATGGCATTATTGGCGTTGATGAGAGTACTGTTGCGGATGAAGACGAGAAACAATCTGCAATGGTTTGTCGATTTTTTACTTGTTTTGGTATTTAGGGGGAGTAGATATTTGTATATAGATATATTTTTCAGAAAATACAAAAACAGTAAAAAATGCAAAAATACAAAAACATGATAAAATTTGAAAAAGAGCTTGTGTATATAGGGAAAATGATAGTACATCGGCTTGACTGTCACGGTATGCTAAAGAATTGGAATGTTTAAATGCGTTAAACAGTCTCGCTGATGATGTGTCGATAGGTTTTTACACATTTAGTAAGTTTGTTTGGGATATAAACTTAAATTTTACTTGCTTATTTCGTGGGGAACACTACTTGGATATATAGGTAACCCCTGAAATCTCGTTTGAAAGGTTTCGTATTCTGATATACTAGGCTTTATACTCAGTTGATATCTGGGGTATTATTCCAGGACTTTTGCTGAACGGTAGTTCTGACCTAGTCCTCGAATAATACTTTCCGCAAATGCTTGAAACATAGCATAAACCCTCAGCATGCAGATGAAACAATAAAATTGATAGTCGCTGCTGTTGTAGCTAAAAGATCCTCTAAAGGGGACACACCCACAAGTTGAGTCATGATCTCTCTGCTGAACGGTGGTTCTGACCTGAGCTCTCATGATTCTTCATAAATTATTAACCCCTTACAGTTATCATTTGAGTTATAATTACCTGTAAGACTGAATATCGGGATCTGGATACGGGAGTATATTCAAGAGGTGGGACACACGTATAAGTTTAAGTCTCTTAAGACACTAATTCGTATCCTGAACAGATTGAAATTTGTGTGAAAATTTAAGATGGATCAGTATATCGACAATCGAGGTGAATTGTTTAATTCTGAGTATGTAATCACAACTTAACGGTACTTGTGATTTGTCTGATAGCTGATATGATTCCCTGACACGCTCGCAAAAAATAAGTTTGTAAATAGTTTACTTTGTTTACTTTCTGCAATTTAAGTTTTCTGTATTTCATTTCTTAGTTTAGAACACTTTGATAAAATCCAAAAAGATTTTATTTCTGCTTTATTTTTCGGCAAACCAAAGTGGAGAGTTGATTGTTGGATTCTCAGATGTTTGAAGCAGATGCAGGAGATTCTGGACTGAAGAATGAGGAGAGCTTATCTTGATGAAGTTTGATTTATTGGAAAGTCAAAAACAAGTTCATTAACTTGATACTTGTTATTTTCAGAAAATGTGTAAATTGTTGTGTTAAATCAGTTTGATTCGTCAAATGATCAACCAAGGTCATTAAATTGAACTTGGTAGATTAATTGAGTAATCAGGGTCATTAATTTGGACCTGAATACTTGAGTGGATTGCTAAAACTGATAGATAGTGTGTTTTTGTTGAAAAGATAGTTTGTAATGTTTGATGTTTGAGACACAGGTTTTGGACTTCATTATTCTCACGGAAGCTAAATCTCAAAGCTTGAACTAGATCAAGACCTCAGATTCTAGCATATTGAGAGGGGGAGTCTGTGAAAGGGGGAGTCTGGATCAACAGTCAAAGGGGAGTTTGAAAATGGAGTTAAGACAAGATTCTGAACCTGTGAAGATAGAATGCTTATGATGTGAAGACAGAGAGTTGGAGAGAAGACCAAGACTGAAGACTCAAGGCCAAAGACTTCGTCAACATCCAAGGGGGAGTCTGTTGGTACACTGAATGTCTGATGACTACGTCTGAGTTGAGTCTTAGGTCTAGATAGGTTAGTTTGGAGCTCAGAAATGAAATAGTGATTTTATATTGTAATTCCGCCCCAAATGACACTTGTGTTATTTGGAATGGAATCAAGTTTTTATGTAAACATGTTAATTCCGCTCCTATAGGTCTAAGAAGTTAATTCCGCTCCTAGGTAATTTGCTGATTCCGCTCATAGAGTGATTCTGCTCCTGATGTATCATGTGTGTAGGAGTGGAATCAGGCCGACTATATATAGGGGTCCGGCTATTGTCATTATAGGACATTGGAGCGGAATTAGATCTTGTGTACGGCATCGAAACTCTGTCAAAATCACATCAGAAACACGTGTAAACATTGGAAATTGATAATAGAAAGAAGTTAAATGGATCCGAAAGCTGTTATGACTTTGTATATGTTGATTCCGCCTTCATATTCAGAGATGAACTACTTTACTGATGTTTAGGGTCACGCAAACGGTCCAACACATAATTGGGCATGTAAGACTTTACATAGCACATAGTTAATCATCCGACCATAGTTTTACGCAAACGACGCATTATAGTAGCCTATACTACCATAATGGGTCGAAACGGGTCAAGAGCACTTAGGTAGACTTCCAAATCAGAATGTTAGCTCTATTAAATCATACCATGTGAGTTCAATTACTCATTTGATTTATAGAACATCATTCTATCCTATCTCCCGGTTTAGGATCCGATTATTAACATAGTTACCTATACTAGGTGCCTTGTTGATTCCATGATCCTTGGAGCTTAAAGTGGTCTTATTCCCAAGACTAATAAGCAATCCCAAGTGAGTACATAGTTCCCCTCTTTTACCGCTTTCAAATATTTTGGGGTGATACACATGTACATACTTGTTACTTTCATGCTTTCATTGCTTTTATGACATAAACATGCTAGATTCACCTAGTACACATATAGTACATGCTTTCAATTATGTTTTGCTATGTATGTTAAGCATGCTAGCACATTGATTTATTACATATTTGTTGCATATGTTTACTTAGCATATAGACACATTGTTTTACATGACATTTCTTCTATGTATGTTTACTGAGCATGCTAGCACAATGTTTTACATGATCATTTCTACTATGTATGTTTACTTAGCATACCTAGTACATGGTTTTCACATGCTACATTGGTTATGACATTTGGTGTGTTTAATCGGGACAATAATACATTCATTAACATTAGCTACGCCGCTCGGTAGTATGTAATGGTACCATAGGACTTGACAAATCCCGTTTCCGACTTCCTAGGTTTGTTTGGAAGTTGGGAATGACAGAATCCGATATACATAATTTAGATAAACCTTTAATTTGTTTAAAGGTTTGTCGCCACAGTCGCAAGGCTTGAATGTATGCGATTAACATTACTGCATAAATGTTTGTAATCATAAAGCATTGTTTTCTGCAAAACATAACATTTGATTTAAACTTAGGTTTATTCAAAAACTTTGTTTTGTACATTTTCCTATGGGGTTGAGTAACTACTAGTTATTCACCATACATGACATTTGTTTTCATATTGACATTATCACATAGTTTGAGTAGATACTTTCTACTTGCTATGCATTACATTTGGTTATACATGATACATTTCACACATGACATTGAACATGGTTCACACATAAACATTTTGACATTGAACAAGACATTTTGGTTGGTTATTGATAAGTGACTTATGTAACGGGGCTATGTGTTATATGATAAAAGAATGGTGGATACGCCGCTGGTACTTCCTATATATAAGTGCTTTTATTGTATTATACATTGTTGCGTTATCTAAATCACTTTGACAAGACATGAAACATTTTATACAAAAACACGACATTGTTTTACAAATTACATATTTTATACAAATTCATTTCCACTTGGTTATTTATTTAACCATGCATATTTCCTTTATATCATATGGTTTTCTTATCGATTTTCACATGATTTTGTAAAAGAAAACATTTTACAAGGTTCATGACTACTTTTTGTTAAACCCTTCTTTTAACTACAAGTCATGAATCCTGCATAAACAAAACCTATGTAACTCACAGGCATTTTTATGCTGACGTACTTATTTTCGCATGTGTTTCAGGTGCTAATGCATGATGATGTTTGTGCTTCACTTAAGCGGACTTGGGCCTTAGTGACTTAAAAGACAGTTATTATGTTATGTTTTGTTTGAACTCTAAGACAATGTAAACATTAATCTTAATAATACAAAACTTTAATTGCCATGGTTGTTGAAACAATAATTCTGTCGCATCACTCCCCAACGTTTCTGCCGCAGTTTGTTGTTTTAACGCGGTCGGGGTATGACACTAGGTGAACCAGATTGCTCAAGAGATCAATAACAACTATTATATGGCAATAATTAAACGGTTAATTGTCCCATACCAATCAACAATATCCCATAAATAATTATTACAGACAGAGAGTCTCAAGAACAAAACAAGTCCGACAACCTAGATTTTCTATTTGATGTAGTTTCTAGACTGCCTATCTTGATTCCACAAAAGATCAGCAAACATAGCATCCTAGACACCTGTCACATACGTTAACATAAAGTCAATACACAGAGTGTAAAGGTGAGTACACAAGTTTGATAGCATATAGTATAGCGAAAACGTTTACGTATAACCCGCATGTAATACGTAGAAATGTGAAGCAAGTAAGCTATCGACAATGACATATGCAACCGACATGACTGCGAGTGTAGAATGCGCAACACATTATCACCACTGTGACCATGTGAAGTAAAACCCTTAACAACCCCTGTCTACGACAGGTGCTGAGTCCAAACTGTAGTACTATCGTTGCTAAGGTGTCAGGAAACAATCACTATGTAAACATAACATACAAGCATTCATCGAAAACACGTATAACATGCGAGAGCGGTTAGCGTGTAAAAGCGTTTGCGTTGTGTGTTGATGTAATTTGATATAGGTAACGTATGTAACACCCAAAAGTACGTTAAGCGAAAAAGGGTTCGAGTATACTCACAGTTTGTGTTTAGTAAATAAACACAGTCTTGGATTAAAGGGAGCACGTGAGAGATTAGCCTGAGCATAGAACGACAGTGTAAGCGTTGAACAGCGTGTAAACGGTGTGTTAGGTGAGATGAGCAATCGGATGATGAGTCGATCGGATGACCATCCGGACGGATAACCATTCGGTCGGTTGGTCATTCGATTGGAGGAGTGTGTTTGTAAAATGTTTGAACTTTTGAAGTTTTCGTTGTAGTATAGTTCAAGTCATTCGATCGGATGGTCATCTGGACGGATGGCCATTCGATCGGATGGCTATTCGATTGAAAGTGTGATATTCTTTGAAGTTTTGTCAAATTGTTTAAGTGTTGAACTTATTGTAAAAGGGCGAGTCACATGTCGAATAGTCATTCAATCGGCGAACTGATGTTTTGAAAATCTCTGTAAAATTTTCTAAGTTAAAAGTTTTGAGTTTTGACGGAGACGGTATGACAACGTGTCAAACAATGGAAACCACTCCAAGTTTAGCATAACCGATTGGATGGGAATCACCCCATTTGATCAGACTTAACTGTTCTTGACGGAGTTTCATGTTCAACCCGTGAATCGGTCGTCTCTTCGGTAGAAATCCGTTCTCAGGCCGGCTCTCTACTAGAGAATGAGTAAAGAGCCTGAACGAGTCCAGATTCTAACGGTTTTGAATGAAAAAGTGAAGAAAGTTGAAGAAAAGTTTGAATCAGTTGAAAATGTTTAGATTTTGTTGAGATTTGTGTAAAAATGTGTGGAAATCCTTTAGATCTGGACAAACTTTGGTGTGATGATGCCCCTCAACAGTTTTCATACAAAACCGTGATGACGTCACCATAAAGCAGTCCAAATCGGGCAATTTCATGGTGAAAATGTAAGATTTGAGTGGAGGAGATGATGAAGATGTGTGTAATGATGATGGAAGTACAAGATTTAGGATGAAATACTTACGGAATCACGTGGACTCGAGAGAAAAGTGCTTGGAATGAGCTGGGAGTGTCTGGGTCGGATAGAGCTGTCACATCAGTGAACAGTTGATGTGGCAGGTGAGTATTTATAGGTGAGAGGGAGAAAGGCGGTGGGGAGTTAAGTAGGTCGGATGGCCAGTCGATCGGATGATCATTCGACCGTATGGTCATTCAATCAGTTGGCCTGTGCGAGTTAGTTTTCCCACTTTCGTTTCGTGCGTTGAGCGTTGCGTTGCGTTTAAGCGAGTTGCGAGTAAGCGATGCGATAGTATTAAATAAGTAGTTACACAAATAACATAACACATAAAAAGCATAAAAGTAAATCTGCGTTTCGAGTTTGCGATGAGATTTGCGTTGCGATAGATTTGCGATTGCGTTTGCGAATAACATCCCAAAACATATATAAAGCACACACACAAGTAAAGCACATAATTACACACACATAGAGTACAAGGCAATAATTAAGCAAGAAATAACAGATCTGAATAACAGCACGTCTTGACTTTGACTTTGACTTTGACTTGTACTTTGACTTTAATCGGAAAGTCGGGTTGTTACAGCCTCCCCTACTTTAGGGAATTTCGTCTCGAAATTAAGGCGCAGGCGTAACGAAGAGACGTGGATATTTAGCTTTCATATCACTTTCGAGTTCCCAGGTGAACTCGGCGCCGCGTTTGCCTTCCCAGCGAACCTTCACTATAGGAATATGTGAGCGTCGGAGTTTCTTGGTCTCTTGGTCCATGATCTCTACTGGCTTTTCCACGAAGTGTCATGTTTCGTCCACTTATAGATCCTCAAGAGGAACGTGTAAATTCTCTTCGGCTAGACACGTTTTGAGGTTCGAAACGTGGAAAGTCGGCTGTACGTTGCTGAGTTCCTCCGGTAATTTGAGTCTGTAGGCCACTTTGCCAATTCTTTCCAGAATCTTAAAGGGTCCAACGTATCGAGGTGCTAGCTTTCCTTTCTTGCCGAATCGGATCACCCCCTTCCAAGGTGAAACCTTTAGGAGTACATGATCGCCAACTTCGAACTCAAGGGGCTTGCGGCGTTTATCGGCGAAACTCTTTTGACGACTCCAATCTTTCAAGAGATTGTCTCGTATCTGGAGGATCTTGTCAGTCGTTTCTTGCAATAACTCAGGACAAGTAATTTGCGCGTCTCCGATCTCGTGCCATACAATCGGGGATCGACATTTTCTTCCATATAATGCCTCAAACGGTGCCATTTGAATGCTAGAGTGATAAATGTTGTTGTACAAGAATTCAACTAAAGGTAAATGCGAATCCCAATTACCACCAAAATCTATAACGCACGAACGAAACATGTCTTCAAGGGTGCGAATCGTGCGTTCAGTCTGACTGTCGGTCTGGGGATGGAAAGCGGTACTGAGATTAAGGGTAGTACCGAGAGCGGATTGAAAAGTTTCCCAAAGGCGCGAGGTAAATAGACCATCACGGTCAGAGATGATGTCACGAGGTGTCCCATGTCGACAAATGACTTCGTCGGTATAGATTCATGCTAATCGTTCAACCTTATAGTCTTCTCGTATCGGTAGAAAGTGGGCGGATTTAGTAAGACGATCAATGATAACCCAAATGCTATCGTGACCTGATGGCGTACGTGGGAGTTTCGTAATGAAATCCATAGCTATACTCTCCCACTTCCACATAGGGATCTCGGGTTGTACGAGTAAGCCAGAGGGTCGTTGATGTTCAGCCTTGACCTTCGAACAAGTTAGGCATTTCGAAACATAGAGAGTGACATCCTTCTTCATTCCAGGCCACCAATACCTGGCACGCAGGTCCTGGTACATCTTGTCGGCACCGGGATGAATGGAATATCGAGATTTGTGGGCTTCAGTCAGCAATATCTCCTGAAGGTTATTGCGACAGGGGATCCAAATGCGATCGAGGTAGTGAAATATACCATTCGGCTTATTCACCAGTTGGTTTTTGGTTCCAAGAATTCGTTCGTCCTTCAAAGTGCGTTCGGTAAAACAGGCGTGTTGTGCGTCGCGAATGAGGGCTTCGAGGTCGTGTTGGGCTTGAACATTACGAACACTATGCAAATAGCTTCGTCGGCAACGACATTTGCTTTGCCTGGGTGGTAATGTATCTCACAGTCATAGTCGTTTAGAAGTTCAACCCATCTGCGTTGGTGCATATTCAGCTCTTTCTGGTTCAAGATGTGTTGGAGGCTCTTATGGTTGGTGAAGACCGTACACTTGGTACCGTAAAGGTAGTGTCGCCAAATCTTTAACGCAAAAACAACTGCACCGAGTTCGAGATCGTGGGTTGTATAGTTCTTCTCATGAACCTTGAGCTATCGAGAGGCGTACGTGATAACCTTGTCCCGTTGCATAAGAACACAACCAAGACCCAGGTTAGAGGCATCACAATAGACTACAAAGTCATCGTTCCCATCAGGTAGCGCGATTACGGGAGCGTTGCAAAGCATACGCTTGAGAGTTTGAAAGGCTTCCTCTTGTTCAGTTCCCCAAACAAAAGGCTTGTCTTCATGCGTCAGAGAGGTGAGAGGGACGGGGATTTTAGAGAAATCAGAGATAAATCAACGGTAATAACCCGCCAATCCGAGGAAAGAACAAACTTCGAACGGGGTTTTCGGTGTAATCCAACTCTTAACTGCTTCAATCTTCATGGGGTCGACGTGAATACCTTGACTATTGATGATGTGACCGAGGAATTGAACCTCCTCAAGCCAAAATTCACACTTGGAGAACTTGGCATAGAGGCGATTCCCTTGGAGAATTTCGAGAACCAAACGTAGATGTTGCGCGTGTTCGGCTTTTGACTTCGAATAAATAAGGATATCATCGATAAACACGATGACGAAGCGGTTGAGAAAGGGTTTACACACGCGATTCATCAAATCCATGAAAACCGCGGGTGCATTGGTAAGTCCAAAGGGCATAACGACGAATTCATAATGGCCGTAACGAGTATGAAAAGTGGTTTTAGGGATATCCTCCCCTTGAATTCGTAGTTGATGATAAGCAGAGCGTAAATCGATCTTAGAAAAACATGTAGCGCCTTGCAATTGATCAAACAAATCGTCGATTCGGGGTAAGGGATAGTGATTCTTAATAGTAAGCTTATTGAGCTCCCTATAATCGATGCACATCGGAACGATCCATCCTTCTTTTTCATGAAAAGGATAGGTGCGCCCCATGGAGATGTGTTAGGGCGTATGAAGCCTTTATCAAGTAATTCCTGGAGTTGGCTCGAAAGTTCATGCATTTCGGACGGAGCGAGATGATAAGGGGCTTTAGCAACAGGGTTAGCTCCAGGAATGAGGTCGATATGAAAATCGATGTCACAGGACGGCGGTAAACCAGGTAAATCGTCAGGAAAGACATTAGGAAAATCACGAACCACAAGTACCTTTTCCATTGACTTCTTTTCCTTTTCCTTTTCCTCCGCTACTACGATGTGTGCCAAGAAAGCCTTGTATTCCTTTCGGAGATACTTTCTTGCTTGAATGCACGACATCAGTTTGAGTTCCTTCGATGATACTTCACCATAAACACAGAGTTGGTCGCTATTAGCAAGAGAGAAACAAATCATCTTATCGAAACAAACGACTTCAGCGTGGTTTTCACGAAGAAAATCTATGCCTAATATGATATCGAAACTGCCAAGTTGCATCGGAATGAGATCGATCGGAAAAACGTGATTGTTGAGCTCAAGAGTACAATCACGAAGAACAGAACTAATGGTGACGGTTCTTCCGGTGGCAATTTCTACGTCGAACGTCGTTGGGAGGTTAGCGCGTTTATAGTTTTGGAGCTTTTCGAATTCAAACGACACAAAACAGTTATCGGCTCCAGTATCAAATAAACACGAAGCATAAATACCATTGACAAGAAACGTACCATTGACAACGTTGTTGTCAGTTTGAGCCTGGCGGACATTGATGTTGAATGCTCTTCCACGGGCTGCTTGTTGTTGTGGCTGTTGCTCCTACTGCTGAGGCTGCTGCTGTTGATGTTGTTGCTGCGGTGGTTGCTGCGACTCTTGTTTCACCACACGATTCGGGCAGACTTTTACAAAGTGGTTAGGGTCACCACATCCGAAGCAGGCTCGTGCATGAGCAGCGGGAGCAGGAGCTGCTTGGTAACCCTGAGGAGCGGGGAGTGGAGCTGGCAGTGCAAGAGGAGCTTGAGCTTGCTGACGAGGACCAGTGCGACAGTTCGTTGTGAAGTATCCGTAGAGATTGCAGTGGACACAGAAATGGTAAGCTATCCTAGCTGGGTGATGGTAAGTACAAGTAGGGCACAGAGGATAAGGACCAGTGTACGTACGCTTAGCAGGCGGTGCGTTAGTCGCAGGTGCAACGACTTGTCGGTTCTGGTTCTGGTTGTGTTGGGTGGGAACAGCGTTGAGAGGAGCGGCAGTGACAACACAGTTCTTGTTGTTGTTACCCTTGCATTTGCGATTCTGATGTGATGACTTCGAGACTTGAGGTGTTGCGGTTTCAGGAGCAGGAGTAGCAGTGACCAGGTGGAGATTCTTGCTTGAGGTCTTGAAATAACCAGCCAAAACTCGCTTATCATTAATCTCAGCGGTGAGTTGGTAGGTCTCCTCAATGGTGGTAGGCTTGGCTGCTTGAACAAAATCGGCAACACAATCGGGTAGAGTGCGGATGTACTTCTTGATTGTGATGTCCAGAGTTGACACTTGACCAGGACAAATAATACTGAGCTGCTTAAAGCGAGCAGTAAGACCAGCATTGTCACCACCTTCTTGCTTGATACCCCAAAACTCGTTTTCCAGCTTCTAGAGTTCATGTGGGGGACAGAATTCTTTCATCATGACTTCCTTCAGTTACTCCCAAGAGAGTCCATAGGCTACATCGTTCCCACGCCTGTTTCGCTCCGCAGTCCACCAGTCCAGAGCCCCGGACTGAAAAACTCTAGTAGCATTAATAGTGCGGAGGTTGTCTGGGCATCCACTTTGACGAAGAGTGACTTCAATCGAGTCAAACCACTGAAACATGACGATGGGTCCATCTTCACCAGTGAAGTCTTTAGGACCACAGGCCTTGAACTGCTTAAAGCTGAACGGCGCTTTCGAAGAGTCGCTCTTAGATTCAACAGAGGAGCTACTCTTCACCTCGTTGATCTCGCTGATGATCTGTGGAATGACCTTGGCCATTTCCTTGGCCACCAGCGATGCGATGCGTTTGTCAGCATGGTTGCAGCAAGTAGCGCGAGAGGTGTGAGAACCAAATGACGACAATGTCTGCAACAGACATCGTCATAGGATTCAGATGAAATGTGATTATATCGGGTTTCAAAAAGTTTAGCGTTTAACCACCATACTTATTAGTAGATAAAGCATCAGGAAGACGTCTAACACATAGGCACATAATCACGTAGGCACATAATCCACATAAGCACGTAAGCAGATAAGCACATAGGAGCACATAATTTACGTAAACACATATTTTGCACGTATTCAACTATATTTTGCATGTATTCACCTACATATTTTGCACGTATTCACCTACATATTTTGTACGTATTCACCTATCTTTCAAGTGCGCGAGCGCGTTCGAGAATTGCGAGTGCGAGTAGCGATAGTGAGTAGCATAAACGTGTAACATAGCATGCGAGAGTTCTTAGTTTTCTGCAATTTGTTAGCGTTTTGAGCTATAAGTGTTGTGCGTGTTGTGTGCGTTTAGTAAAGCGACGAGCGAAAAGCGAATAAGTCTCCAAAATCGAAACATATAAACACATAAAACACATAAAATCAATGATCCACAGAGTCAGCGGTTGCGAGCTCAGAATCGAAACATAGTACCTTGGGTGTTAGGTATTGACCACCCAAAGTGATTCGACTATTCACAACAACCTTGAGTACACGTTTTGGCCTTCTAGACTGTGCTCTAGCCCCAATCCGGGCGAACGGCATGCATCCTTTTGGTTACTTACGTAATTTGAGTCGTTGGAATCCATCGAGACTTTGGTGAGAGTTTTGTAAAACCAAAGTAGAGAGTGGAACCGGTTGTCAAGATGCGGGTTTCACCCCTAACCTAACAACTTTATTCCTGATAATGTGACAAACCACAAGATAGAGATGGAGAATTTCATTGTGATATAGATTTCACTCCTGACTCAACGAAAATTCTCGTGTTATTAGTAAAAATTCCGCGTAGAGTAAGTGATTTTATCGAGAGTTCTTGGTTTTCACACCTAATCTCGACCAAATCACTCGGTTGTGTTATGCGAGTGTTTTAGAAAAAAATGTGTGTGTTATGTCAGCTTTAAGAAAAGCCAAACAGTTTCTGGCCTTAGGAAGAGCCTCCTTCGCGTGAAGCTATAGTATGCGGTGTTCGCACGAAGATGTAGTTTCAGCAAGTCGAGAATAAGCTCGTGCAGAACCCTTACTAGGCTCGCACAAGGTGGCCTGTTGGTACTTAGACTATAGACTAGGTCAATTCTAAGACATCAACCCGGACTAGGTCGAGTCTTTCGGTCACACCCCGATTTCCACGTGTCACCGGTGGGGGAGTATCGTGACGTGGTTGGCAACGTAATAGTCAAACAACAATATTTAATATGCACAGCGGAAGCAAATTTAAAAGATGTAATACAACCGAATAAATTATTGTAATATCAAGTATCATAACGTTCGGATGTTTATCCACAGAACGGATCGAAATAAAATATAAAACAATAGTTCAACAGACTTCAGGCATCTTAAGCTTGCGAGACTTCTAATGATGCTAAGGAGAAATCCCAGCCAATTTCGCTTAGTACCTGCATTTAATCTTTTTGGGAAAATACGTCAGTTTACACTGGTAAATACATTCAACTGACACATTTTGGAAAATGATTGAAAATTGGTTTGGATGCACGTGGCATAAACATTTTTATTTTAACTTGGGAGAATTATTTAATATTATAATCTTGTGAACGAATTACATGTTACTTGTGCGTTCAGTAGCCCGGATCTTGTCCGGGTTAAAGATCAATAGACACACCACATCATAGAGTTATACACTGATAGGTGTACGCCTACACCCCGTGCTCAGGTCGTGGCCATCTCGTAAGATGATGCCAAGGATATCCGGGACATGGTCATTAACCCCCCAAAGGCTTTAAGTAATCAAGACTGTTTAAACGAGCCGATCAAATTAGTCAACTACCCACTCAACTGTGGAGATTTGATGCTCGATCAAGCGGTATGCTATATACCGTAACCCAAGCCCGTATAGGGAAAATAAGTTAAAAGTATTTACCTGAGCAATGTATAAATCACAATAAGCAAAATGCACGTAGCTTTTACTGGTTCTCCTAATCTGGAACGAAGGTTTATAACAACCTATTAAAATCCTAACGGGTCTTTAATTAAGCTTAAGCTTAGACCGGCTAGTTTCAAAGATACGGTTCGTACGCACGATTAAGCGAAGACCGGATAGAATGTGATTTAGACCCGACAAGTTCAGAGACTTGCTTAATATGGGTTTACTATTCACATTATGGATTTTGAGATAAAACCGATAAGGTTTGACCCGTTTCGGCTAATTTATGTAAACTTGTTACATAAACCGAACCGTACGCGTAATAAGCGTGACGGGTATTCATGAGAGCTATAGACAGGTTTCCTATGTTAATTATGTCTCAAATATGTTGTGACATCAGTAGGATGTCTTTCATTATGCCCGAAACGTATTTAAACACAAACTAGGCCCCGTAGGGGTAGTTTGGTCATTTAAAAGTTTATTAAAGAGTTTTAATGCTAACCTGAGTTACAGGTCTGATGTAATCAGCAAATATACTCAATTTACTAAGTTATATCAGTAGGGTAAAGTATATATGTGAAATTTATCAAACATAACCAAACTACGCCCCGTAGGGGTATTTTGGTAATTTCACATAAGCCGAAAAGCTCAAAACTGAAGTCTGAGTTTATCAACCTTTGCTTACTGTTAAAATATCATAATTTACCTCAAATATCAGTAGGTATCAACCCGGGTATGTTTAATATAGTTTTAATACATACTATGCGTTAAAAACGCTTAATAAGGCGATTAAAGGCCATTTCCGGGTTCGATACTTAAATCTGATATTTTTATATTTCCAGAAGGCTTAAAATAATTTATTTATCATAACTAATCAGTAGCAAAAGGTTTGGAGTCGTTTTGATATGTAAAACTCATTTTATGGCCCGTAAGGGCAAAACCGACATTTACCGAATTAAGCCTACGACTATGAGTTATGCTCAGCCTAAAATTAATTAAAAATCTTTAAAATTCCCAAAATAATATATTACATCAGTGGGTAATAATTTTGATATCAAAAAGTAGGCTTAACTAGGCTATATGCTAATTATGCCGTTTAATTAACATAAAGCTTTAAATTTGCGATAATGAGCATAACTCTCAATCTACACCTCAAACTGATGTCAAACTTTGTATACAAGTTTATATATCAGTAATTAAAGTTTCTACTCTTTTACTTTTGCAAAAATCACGTTTTTAGGTGAAAAGGGCATAATGGTCAACATATGAGCAATTAACGGAATTATGCATAATAATTGGTTAACTAGTGAACCATAGTGTATAATCACAGAGGGTTATACTAGCATGTTACCTGGTCCAAATAAGGCTCTAAGGCATTCCTAAAACATGCTTAAACGGGTCAGAACTGAAAGTCAAAGTGAAAGTCAAACTATGTGACTTTCGGTTCCGAACCGGGTCTAAACAGGAAATTGTCGGATTGAACATGTTTAGACATGTTCTTACACTTATTACCAAGTTATAACAATGATCCAATAGGTTGTATATGATCTATAATTTTAATTATGCATAAATGGCATTTTAAGTATCCTGTTGACTTTTTATAAACTAGTTTGACCCGACTTTTGACCTGGTTAGAGTGGTAATCAGGGGGAGCCTTTTAAGGGTTTATTACCCATATAATTACCTACTTATAACTACTTTTGATTCGTGATTTGACTAATCCATTATTAACTAATCGTGAAGTCAAACCGTAATTACGATGGTTTGACTTTGAGCTAAATAACTAAGCTAAACTTAATTAAAGAAGGATTAGAACACTTACTGAAGTCCTAAGCTTGATTAGTGACCACTTGAGAGAAGGCTTGAGTTCCAGAAGTGATCCAAGAATGCAGATGAAGGTGTGAAGACTTGTTGCAAGTTCATGGTCCTTTTATAGTGAAAATTTCACCACAAATCTTTGACACTTAAGTCTACAACCCACCACAACTCACTAACAAGTGTCCCTAAATGTGTTAGGGGTTGTTTAGGGGCCAAGCTTGAAGAGGCAATCGATTTAAAGTTGGATCCAAGGCTTTGGCAGACAAGAATCAACAACAAATCAAGAAAACTGCCAGCTGAGGCCGTCGCGTAGCGCGACGGCATGAGGGTGAGGGCTCGCGCTACGCGAGCCTATGGTAACATCCAACAACATTTTTATTAATTGCAGCTTTGGTCCTTGGCTCTTCAAACTTTGTCTAGACCTTATTTCCTTGCATTTTGAGCCCTCGTATTTGACGTATAAGGGCTTCAAGACATATACCCACTTTGTTAAGTCCCCAGTTAACTTTATTGTTTCCCGAAAAGTCCTAACTTTCAACGTTGACACTTTAACCCCTCGCACACGAATTTGATCATAACTTTCTCATACGATAACAAAACTTTACGAAATTTATATCGTGCATTCTAGTGAGCATAATTAACCGTTACAAAGCTTCGAGTTTGTCAAAAGGTCACTCAGAGGTATAACTTAAACATGTTGACACATTTAACCCCTGTAGTTTGTAATCTCTCACTTTTAGCTTCATATGATCCATGATTTATTCGTTTGAAGGTATGAGCATCATGTAGGGTTAATATATAATATATTTATTCACTGTTGACATTTAGAATACGTATATTCACATACTTTCCATGATTGTCAACTTTAGTCCTTCTATAATATTCTTTCACACGTTTTAAACATATGACACGTGTTAACACATTATAGGACATGAATTTTCGAGGTGTTACATCCTCACCCCCTTAAAATAAATCTAGACCCGAGATTTACTGAAATAAATAGGGGTACTTCTCTTTCATCATGGATTCAACCTCCCACGTGTATTCGGGACCTCTACGGCATCCCATTTGACCTTTACAATAGGTACATGCTTCCTTCGAAGCTTCTTTACCTGTCGATCTTTAATCGACAAAGGTTTTTCCACAAATTTTAAGCTCTCATCTATATGCACATCTGTATGCGGTATTACCAGTGATTCATCAGCGAAGAACTTCTTCAGATTGCAGATGTGGAACACGTTGTGAATTCCACTGAGCTCTTCCGGTAAGTTTAGCTTATAGGCAACTGACCCGACACGTTCGATAACCTCGAAAGGTCCTATGTACCTCGGGCTTAGTTTGCCTTTCTTACCAAATCACATCACTCCTTTCCAGGGTGATTCTTTGAGTAATACTTTATCACCTACTTCGAAGTGAAAAGCTTTACGCTTTGGATCTGCGTAACTCTTCTGCCTATCTCGGGCAGCTTTGAGACGGTCACGAATCTGGACAATCTTGTCTGTCGTTTCAAAGACTATCTCTGGTCCTGATAATTGGACATCTCCAACTTCCGCCCAACAAATAGGCGATCTACACTTTCTACCGTATAATGCCTTGAAGGGCGCAGCCTTAATGCTGGTATGGTAGCTATTGTTGTAGGAGAATTCGATTAATGGTAGGTTCTTATCCCAACTACCACCCAAATCGATCGCACATGTACGTAGCATATCTTCCAACGTTTGAATAGTACGCTCACTCTGACCGTCAGTCTGAGGATGATAAGCCGTACTGAAATTCAAACGTGTGCCCAAAGATTCTTGGAAATTCTTCCAAAAATGTGACGTGTATCTAGTATCTCGGTCTGAGATAATAGACACAGGTATGCCATGTAAGGCTACAATCTTATCAACGTATAACTGGGCTAACATGTCGGAGCTATAAGTCTCCTTGAAGGGTAATAAATGTGCTGATTTAGTCAGTCTATCAACTACAACCCATATTGTACCATTTCCTTTCCTGGTCTTGGGTAACTTGGTAATAAAATCCATAGTTACCATTTCCCACTTCCACGTAGGAAGTTCAAGCTGATGTAGCAAACCTGACGATTTCTGATGCTCAGCTTTGACTTGCGCACAAGTCAAGCATTTAGCTACTTAGGTGGCTATAGACTTCTTCAAGCCTATCCACCAATAATTTGCCCTTAGATCCTGGTAGTTGAACTTACCAATCTATTGCCCCTACAATAGATGTTTATCATTCTATCTTTACAGGGTCTCCAAGGGAGCAGCCTTGATGCTTACATATCAACTATCATAGACAAGCTTATCTTAAGGTGAGATGGTTATTCCAACCACTACTTAACAATTTTTAAGGATTAGTTGATCCTTGAAGTTAGTTGAACAAATCGACGATTCAGAACAGCTAATGGCAATTTCTTAATTGTTGCCTAATTAGGGTTGCGGTAACTAATGCATAAGCAAAATGAACCGTCTTTCTTATTTAACGATATCAAACTTTCGGAATATCGAGTTAGGCTATATGAACCTCTATTTTAAAACTTAGTAAATCAGGGTTTCAATTCTTCCAATGATGGTACTAGCCGTCTTGGAGATTTCATAATAATACAGCCTTAAATGGGATATGAAACTTAACTCTACCTGCCTCCCAGGGGTAAACAGGGTAATCCTTAGGAGAAGATAATCAAGGTACATGGAGGTTACAGAGATTTCCATATCTCAGGCTCCAGTTCACTCATCAACGCTTGTGT